>NW_010586779.1:315900-326354 GCF_000705375.1 Tinamus guttatus
TTAAAAAAAATATAAAGGATTTGTTGTAGTCATGCATACAATTGGGAACTGAGGGAGAAAAGAGGTGTTGGCATAATAGTCATCATACCTGTCAATGTTTGCAGAACAGAAATAACATCATTACCCTCAAATCAGTTCTGTTTCAAATCTTTAATTAAAAGCCTCCGTTGTATTCCCCTCTTCATGAAAATTCTTGGCCTCTCAGAATTGGATCTAGGGAATGAAAAGATTGTTGCTTGAGCACTGGCTTCAAAACTCTTGCACAATGCCTATAAAGGACTTTGTAATATTATTAGACGGAAAGGGAGAAAAGAACTCATGACGTCCTCTTTAGAAGATTTTACATAATAAAGCACTTAAGTATGCTGAAGTTTAACCCCAAATGTACCCAAATATCACAAAATCAAATCATACAAGAGAAAATAAAAGGGTTCTTTCTTTCTTTGGACAAGAATATATTCTGGATGTTGATTAATTGCATTGGATAGACCTTAGAGAGAGATTAACATTATGAATGCCTCATTAAAATAAGGGCATAACACTTTCTCAGAACCAAAATAATAAAAATTTTTAAAAAGGAAACATCTTTAAAAGACCATAAATCAATATGGTCTTGCAAAATAATGATATTCTGTGCTTACAGAATGTACATGCACACACACTTGTACAAAGAAATGGTCCTTCACAAGACATTCTTAGTCAAAATAAGATAAAGGAGACTATGGAAAAGATAGAGTGATAGTTCACAACAATAGTGTAGGAGTGGACAAATAGGAAAATAGGAAATCACAGCACCTATTTTTCTTTGCTTTCCACACTCTAATCCCAACACAGTGCATTCCCATTAACACCTATTCTGGCACTCTTTGGCATTAATGTCATGATAACTTAAGACTGAATATCATAAGACTTAAGAAGAAGTGTCTTGCCAGTGGGGCAAGACAGAGATGTATACAATGTAACTGTCAATGTCTTGAAAACAGGAATTTAATTTAATATTCACTGATGCTTCCTCCCCCTCCCTCCAGCCATGTTTTTACCTGAAAATAGAGTAAATATTTTCTCTCCACTGAAAGGAAGAAAAAGTCATTTAGCTATGTCTCTGTCTCTCTGCTCTTAGAACTGTGAACTGATTCTAACGCTATTAGACATGCCAGAAGCATATTAACATGCATTGCAATCATATTTCATATTCTAAATCATATAGGCAGTAAAGGATGTGAGCTTTTGCAGCTGAGTCTTTGCAGGGGAGCAAAGGCAGCAATTCAGTCAGGACATTAGTCTTTATTCTGGAAAGAATATTTCGACATCCCGCTTTACTTCTGCATATTAAAAATAATTAACATGAATATTCTGGAATTATTTGTTCTACTAACTATTCTGTCTTTTTTATACTTTTTGAAACCTATCTGCTCAGCTTCTTTGAATATTTTCATTCACAATTCAGAAATATTTTTCATATTTTCTTTAGTAACCTTTCTTTTATCTCTGTCAGTGGAGAAAGGAGAAGCACTAGAGGGAAGAGTTATTACCCCTTAGATATTTGTCACGAATAACACAGACTGAAAAGGTTAAGTCTGAAATAAATATCTCCTTTCTTACATTATAAGATCATAGAACATTGGTTCTATTATTTGATTATTTGATAAAAACTTTAACTTAAAAATATATTTAAATGTATTTATGTGCGATATAATTCCCCAAAGCACAAAAATACCAGCTCTATCCAGGGACCTACACAGTAGCCAGCATTCTTGTTCTAGTAACCAGGAACACAAAAGCATGAGGGAGACTTTATTTCAGCTCCTGTCTCCTCTCAGCAATCCAGCTGGCAGCGTTCCTCAATCTCCTTGAAAAACTGCTGGAGAAAATCCAAGTTGCTGTATATATACAAGGAGACTGAGATTTGTAATTATTTGCTTAATTATGGAATGAAAGAAGCAGCTTGCTGGATAGTTTACTACATGGTGTCAGAGAAGGAATGGATTATTTTTTCCTCGTCATTTTCACTGCATCATCTATAACAAAATAAAGCTCCCAATAATAGATGATCTTCCCTGCACACCCCTTACCCTTTCAACAAAATAAAATGAGATAAGAGAGGAGAACAAGGTTATGTCTATACCGTTTCAGGTTCAAGGGATGGATACCTGGCCCAGAGGTCAAGTAACAGTGACCATTGCATCTTATCCTCAAAATTTACAGCTCCTTCTTTAGAAAGATTGCATCTGTATGACACAACACCTGGCTTTGGGTCACCACTGGACTCCATGTAGTGCCCCTGTTGCTGTATGGTAAGATAATCTTTTGTGTACTTTCCTCATTTCACTGTCAAAAATAATGTGAGGATGGTGTGGCAAGCCGCCAAAGTGTGTGTGAGTTTTTGCTTTTTCTCTTTTCTTTTGGTATGAATCTGAAGGCATGCACTGAATGTGTCATGCTGTGGCAGGATAGCATGAGGGATTATTTGATGAAGAAAAATGTAAGTTGGAGAAAGCTTAGAGCAGTGTTATCCATACTGCTTTTGGTGGTGGTCTCTGGAGTGAAGTATTGACTGAATGAAGACTAGGCATTGTTTTGTAGAAAGGTAGTTGGATCTAGGGAGCAAGCAAGATGCATTGCTTTGCCTGCTACTTTTACCTTTTTTGTCTAGCATGATAGAAAAAGATGTCTATATTTGTCTGCAGCTCCATACTAGTCATGCCAGTATTAGTACAAAAGCTTAGTAGCATTAAATTACTTGGTGCTAATGTGATACTTTTGGAGGTATTGTTACTGCAATATCATTGGTGCTTCTGGCTGTACAAAATACAAACTCTGATTTAAATAGTTTGGGTCTATTCACATGCTAATTGACAAATCAGTACAGATGTAATGGCTGGCAAGACCTTAGCTGCTGAATGGAACAGATGATATCTGTGTCCTCCTTTCTGCCTTTTCCTCGGTGAGAGCCAGATGGATGTTGACAGAGAGAAAAAGGCATCTCATGTGTTCCTCATTTTCATTAGGAAATCAGTCTAAACACTACATTGAAAGGATCCTCCAAGTCTTCTGGCTAGGGTTAGACTAGGACTAGAATAGGTCTTTTAGTCCATTTCTCTGTCTTTTTAGTCTATTGTTCTGGTGGAAGAGCACCTGTATTCGCCTTCTAGAGAAATTACAGAAATGTTTACAAATGCACTACAGTCAACATTAAAACTATTTTAGAGGTTCTGTTAATAGAGACAAATTTTCAGTTTGATTCCTGCCTTACTTTTATGCCTGGTGTTAAAAATGTCCATGGATGGAAATGTACTTGGTATAAATTAATACAAAGAAACATCAGCTTACATTTGTAATGCTAGTAATCCTATTCTTGGGTCTCCTGTTTCATAGGTCAAAATGAATCTTACATTTGTTTTTGAGCATAAGAAAAAAAAATAGGAAAAAGAAATCCACAATTCCTTTCCAAACTATTCCAAACTCTAGACATCTTTACCAAAATAAACTCATATGAAAAAAAGGAAAAAATAGAAAAAAAAATAGAAAAAAAAAAGATTTTAAGTGACTTTGCAGTACCTTTCCTCTGCACAAAAGAAGTCAGTTCATAAAATCAAAAGTCTCAATTTCTTCAGCCTTTACCCAAATTAATTTACCCATTAAAATTCTACATTTCTATCTTTTTAAAATGTTACCATTCTGTGAATCTATTTTAGTTTCTCTCTCAGTTGTCTTTCTAAGCATAAAAGCACTGCTTTCATCATCTGGACTGCTGCATCTATAGCTTTCCTATTTTTTTTTTTTTTGACTTTGTATGTTGTGACAAAAGAAGCCCTTCAGACTATTACTGCAATGAGTTTTCACTTCATAGTTTGTAAGAAAAGTAGCATTAAAGGATTCTCATTAACTAAAATTTTAGTTAGGCACTACTTGGTTTTGATTATTCTAAAGGCCCAAATTTAAACAAAATTGAAGTCAAAGGCAAGAACATTTTCCTAACATAAACATTCTGGCTAAGAAGAAAGTGTTTGAGAACCAGCTACAGGTATGCTGTAAAACAATACCTTAGATTGAAGTTTTATTTCACGTTATAAAAGTATCCTAAAGTATGTCGTGTAAGTACTAGTACTCAGTAAGTGTAAGTACTCAGTACTAGTGTATATTAAGAATTTATGTAACTTTAACGGCCTAATCATTTGAGGGGAGGGTAATGGGACAAATTAATGTATGGCATTCCCAAGTATTTTTTGGATATCCCTTCTGAAAACTGATTTTCCTCTCCTAAAAGAAATCTAGCTGAAATTAGTAGAAATCAAGCAAATCCACAAGCCTGACCCCCTATATCAGCTTACATAATATTACTGACCTTACGGTCTATAGGATGACTCCACTCACATGTCAGTTAGACTTACTTTTTGCATAGGGGTGATGTTTTAGTTATGTTGTCATTGGTCATTCAGATACGTCACTCATTTTCCATTAAGATCTTCCTGGTGGTTGGTATTTTAGTTTTTGCAATACTTAATTACCTTTTCAAAACATAAATCTTAAACTTAAATCTCCATATGAAAGGATTTTTCTAAGGCAGCAATTTCAAGAAAGTAAGTGTAAACAGAAGTACCTATGAATCTGTTACACTATCTGCATGAGTTTTATATTGGAAGTGACCATCAGTAAAAAGAGGTAAAGACTCTTTGAGACATAAATACGAATCACTATAAAAATCAATATATATTTACTCTGTTGAAACAATTCATTTGATTGCTGTACTTTTTTTCACCAGTCCTCTTTTGAGACTTCATTAAGGTTCTTAATGTAAAAAGTTTTTTTTTTCTTAAAAAGTAGCAGTACTTAGGGGCTATTGCTATTTATACACTTCCATTAAGAAGGAAATGAGTGGAAATGCTTTCAATTGAAATGCTAATAGGAAGAAAAAAAATAACTTAATTTTCCATGAAGGAAAAGTCATTTCTGCTTATATTAAGTATCTGTATGAAACATTATTCTTCACTTCTTCACTTCAAGACATTTCTTTTTTTTTAATTTAATAAATCCATATTTGCTCCTCTTACTAATCAATATGGCTTTCAGAGATAGTGTCAACTGTCATAAATATTGTTACTTCTTTGTATCTCTTCAGTAAAAGCTTGTATATGTGATACATAACATATATTGACTGGAATTAATATTACTGAGAATAGTAAGAAGCTGTTTCTTTACAGATTGAAAAACTGACAGTACGAACTAGCGGTCAAAGATATATGGGCAAAGGAATCAGTGTCCTATTCCAAAGCCAAAGTAATTTTGGTCTCCTTTCATTGACTTCAAAGAGCATTGGAAATAGCCATTGCAGAACAGTAAAAGATTTTTTTTTTAATCAAATACAAATTAGAATTTCAAATTATCCTTACTTTATTGATGTGGACATAGGATATAGATGTATTTTTAGGTAGCTGAATTCTTAATATTATGTGCATGCATGACAACAGGCCAAATCCCTCCCATCAGACCAAGTTACCAATATTCAGAAACCTCAGGCCCTTTGAAATGCCCTAGGATACCCAGAGCCTTTGGTACCCTTTACCAGAGTAAATTTATGAATACCATCAACTTCGGGTTGACGGTTGACATGAAACTGTAAAAGATCATATTCTCCTGAATATGATCCTTTGAAAAGGCTAGACCTTCTAATGTACCTTGGAAGGTGTCAGGACTGGAGGGAAAAAGACTAATCACACAGGATCAATAGTAATAAACATTTTGTGATTTTTAAACCACTTTAAAATTAAGTACATATTTTACAGATTTTTTTTCCAGAATCTGTCATGTGAGATGGCATATTTAGCATTAAACTCCGAGCCATTTTAGCAGACTATTATGAAGAATGGCTAGAAGCCTTGTTTTCCTCTTTTAGAGATAAATGCCAAGATTCCTACTAGTAGGATGAGGCTTTAAGCTGGAAAAATAAATACAACTTACTGCTTTCCTCAATCTGCAAAATGTAGATGTAGATAATCAAAAATTTGTATCAAAATTTCATATAACTTTCAGGTAACAGTACTATGAATTTAGAACATTTTAACACTGTAGTTTATGAGTCAAGATTTGTTCATTGCTTTGAATTTCCCATTGTCCTTTAATCTTAGGAAGGATCCCTCTCTCTCCCTTCATTTCCTCTCCTCCCCAAAGTATACATAGAGTGTAAATGAAATATATAAATACAACATATGCAATATGCAATATGTTGTAGATTTGGAAGGATAAATGAAATAGAAACAGTCTTTTTCTCAGACAAGCGGCACATATACAAGCACTGACAGAAATCTGTTACTTAAAAAGCCCACAATTGATCAATAATATTCAGTGACCCAAAAAGGTATTAAGCCTATCATTTCAGATCAGTTAATATCAGCAGACAATATTTTTTGTACAAATGAGACTGCACCTAATAATGGTAAAAAAAAAGAAGGCAAAATGGTAAGCGTTAAGAGGATCAGCAATATCCTTTGCTATATTGCTTAATATCCAGCAATATAGAACACAGAGTTTTATTCTTAAAGATTTTTATGGGGGAAGAAAAAAAAGGGCTGTCAGAAATGGGTAGGAAATCAGACAGCCTTCATATAGTCAAATGGAAGCTCTTTGAAAAACTGATTTTCTTTTAAGAAGGCAACATGACATAGAATGAGAACTGGCAAGTCAGTCTGAGGGGATGGTAGGTCTTGAGGTTTCAAAGGAGCTTTTTCTTTGGCAGAATCTTTATTGAAATGCAGTGAGCTGGGCATCAAATCATGTTTAAAACTATTGAGGATTTCTGACTCTGCAGAAAAGAGTGAGAGTTCCTCATTCATCCTGCAGGTCATGATTCAGGTTCTGTTTAGCTTAACTCTTGCCTCAAGTGGGAAAGGAGAAGTGACTTAGTCATATAGAAGAAACAAGCTGTTAGCTTTATTCCCTCCAGTCAAGGTTTATTATAAAAAAAGAGGTGTGAATAAACTCACTGAAATTCATAATGTTACACTATCCACTTTTTCTGAAGATTTCAACTACTCTTTGAGAAGTGTATGGTTCATTTTATAATGTAGAAAGTCATAGAAGTGGTAATTTGCACCAATTTTAAAAGAAATATCTTCAAACTAAGATTTTGTTCAGGGTAAAACTAGGAATAGATATATCCATTGAAGGATTAAAAAAAATTCATCAACAGGTATTGGTAATGAAGTTAATTTTCCTAATTCCTTTTTTTTTTTTTTTAATTAGGAAATGGAAGCTGGAGGTCCAATCGATCACATCTCTTACTTTGCAAAAAGAATTCTCCTTGTTTTATTCTTACAAGTTGGTGTATTCAGTAAGGATTCAAATTTCTTATTAAGAAACATCTACGTCTTAACAACAAAAAGTAGATTGTGGAGTATTTCGTACTTACATTTTACATAGGTAGGGTAACATCTTGAAAACTGCTTCCTTTTTTTCCCTTCTTTTTTTCCTCTGGCTTCTTTTCCTAGTAAAAGTTATCTTGCTCACAAAACATTTATGACATTTCTTAACCTAATTCTGATCCTTGAGATCAGACCCCAATTCAGATACTTAGGAGTGGTCAAGCATTGGAACAGGCTGTCCAGGGAAGTGGTGGTCTCTGTCCCTGACAGCGTGCAACAAATGCGTAGATGAGGCACTTAGGAACATGATTTAGCACGCATGGTGGTGATGGGTTTACGGTTGGACTTGATGATCTGGAAGGTCTTTTAGAACCGTAATGATTCTATTACTCTATGATCATATCATATATGAAGCATCTGAACTATCTGAATTAGTATATCATCGTAAGTATCTGAAAAAGGTAAAGAAATGCTATAGATGTATATGACATATACATGCACACATGCATGTATATACAGAGATACATATATCTTCATATATAAAGGACTATTCACGTATAAGGACTATTCATATATACTTATACTTTGGAAATACCCTGCACTAGGGCGAGAAGACTTAGATCACAGGCTATTTATAGAGTGCATTCTGATGAGAGGCACTGATACAGGTGGGATTCATGCTTGCCAAGTTGACTTAATTTCAAATCATAGCATTTATCACAAAGCAAATCATATTACAGTGAAGAAAAACAGTAAATATTGAGAGTATTGCTACCACCTTCAGCTGGGTCCAAATTTTACCCTAAATGTTTACATTTACATTGGGCATCAATTGTAGTTGAAAATCCTTTGAAATTTAAAATATACTAGAGACAAATGTTATTGACCTACTGAACAATAGTATTGAGTTAAATAGGGGCCATATGTACCCTGCATCTTAAGAGCACTCCCAAGAGTTATCCTCAACACTGCACTGTTCTCTGTCTTTCCCACCATGACTATGGTGGCACTATTCTTGACATATGTACAAAATTAGGCCCAAAGAATGAAGATGCAACAATCCATCAGAATTACATCTGTATTTGCTTTTCGTTTACCTAGGATATCTAAATCCCTCACCTGTATGCTTTTTCTTTGTACTAGAAATAAACTTCCCGCTTCTAGGTCCTTAGATCATGGCTGCTTAGAGAGAAGGAGTTATGTTTCAAAGTATTCTGAATTATATTTAGCAGCTGGATGTCTTGCAGATGCAACATGTTTTTTCAGCACATCCAAAATGATAAATTACAAAGTGAAAATTGGACAAATCATGCATCTTTCTCTAGTGTGTTTTTCAAATTTTCCCAATAAAGCAAATTTCTGAAATTTCTGCCAACATGAGAAGGCTGCAGGCAATATTATGAATACAACTGCACAGTATCTAGCAGATTTCCTCCAAAAGCAACTAAATAAATTAAACATGATGTGGGATTTAGGCTATATTCTAAATATATATGTGGATCCCACTCTACAAAGGCCAAAAGATGTTTTCCAGTGGCTTCAGAAGGTCAGGATTTCATGATTTTGTATTGCACATTCTCTAAATTATGCAGATTATTCTGAGCTCTGGACTTAAGTCAATAAGATTCTAATTGATTGCCTAATGAGTTTCTTTTTACTTTAGATTTACTTTAGATTTTTAAATAATGAGTACCTAATGAATTTGTTAGCTATAAAGGTAAATTAAACAAAACAAATTCTAAAGTAATTATATTTTTAAAAATGAGTTTGAAACATTTACAGAATGTAGGCATTGCATACTCAGCTACATAGTTATTTCTGAACTATGAATAGAGTCTGAAACTAACTCAGAATATTAGTGATATTCAGTCAGGGACTCCCCTTATAACATTAAACTTCCAAGAATATATTACCAGAAGGTAGCAAATTTAAAAGAGAATTGCAAGCTATTTCTTTCTAGATTTTAATTGAAAGTGTAGGATAGCTAATGCATTAATTCTTTTAATACATAAGAATAGCTTTGAATTTTCGATCCATTCTGCTTGACTGTTAGCATACTCCTTTGCACAGTTCTGGACCATTTCAATAATCACCGTTTCAGGCAATGCCAAAGTGTCGATGACAGCACAGGTAAGGAATTGGTCATAGTAAGCAGTATAGATGTGATAATTTGGTAGAGCCTGGGTGAAGGGAGAAGGAGTTTAACCATATGGACGTAGACCATCACATTATAGCTATGTTCAAAGTCAGCATACTTGCCCTGACCCTTTTAAGTTTTTATACTAGGCATAGCCCCAAGATCCCCATCTCCATGTTTATTTCATGAAACAGCTCCTTCATACCTTCTTCCTACTTGCTCACATCCAGAAGACTGTGAAAGGAAGGTACCTAAATAACTAATCTCTTACACCTTGGTGTGATCCCTAAGCTGCTGTTGGTCAAAGAAGTACTTAATCATGCCCTTGAATCAATGCCTGTGCAACACCAGCAGCACAATTCACTGTTACATACACCATGACTATATAAAGGGGAATATAAAGGGGAATCGTTAAGACAGAATTATTTAATTCACCACCATTACTTTTCAAGAGCACACATATGAATGGAGGATTCATCAATTTTCCTTTGTCCATTTTGACTCCAAATCTATAAATACCAGGAAACAAAACTGAGCAGATTTTTTTTTTTCTTGTTCTTGAAGCTTATAGGCAGAGTGTTGACAAGTAACTCAGAATATCCCCAGAGGTAGCATTTCTACAAGTGAACAAATTTTTATCATTTAGCTAAGTTGTGGAAGAAAAAAAAACAAACAAATGAACAAACAAACAGAACCTGGCATTACTTTCAGATTTTTTTAGATGGAAGGGAGAAATGTAATTTCCTGTGTAGCTAATAAAATATGTCTTAACTTCATTGATGAAGTACAGTTCAGCTCTAGAATTCCCTAAAATATCAACTGACTGATTAAAAGGATAAATGTGTACAAGTGTTCATTAATTAAAGTATTATAAAAATGCATTATTAGTATGTATATGTTTTTATGTAAAATGCTACAGAGGAGCACTTAAAAAAAAGAGCTCTTTGGAGCAGAGGAGA
>NW_010586779.1:326523-341994 GCF_000705375.1 Tinamus guttatus
GGGGGGGGAGGGGGGGGAGGAAAAGGAAAAAAAAGAAAGAATTCAGATAGTGGAATCATAATGATTTTTTTTCTCGTGTCAATAATACATATATGTAACTTCTAATATTTTGCTATTTCATGTTTTCTTGGCAGTTCAATTACTGTGACAACATAACAACAACCAAACTTATGTGAAATTATTGAAAGTTCAGTTCATTGATTTAGAAGAGAATTAGTTTTCTTTGTGATTTTATATATACTTTCAAAATGAGAAATAAATAAAATAGCACAAATAAAATGTTCCAGTTGGTCTAAATCACAGTAGTATACCTTCAGAGTTTTTTACCTATTTAAAATTGTCACAGCAGGACTTGTTTAAAGTCAATTAAACTTTGAAACAAAAAGTGAAAATATATATTTTTTTTCAAAATGTTTATGTTACATTTGGCTAAATCATTTTAAGGATGTTTGTGAGAAATCCCAGAAACTTAGGTGAACTAAGTTCACCTTCAACTGCAAGTGTTTTTCTCACACTGTAGTAAAGATGACACATTCTCTTTTCAAAGGGAACAAATGGATTTTTTTAAATGTATGTTTTTCCTAGAAACCTTCCTACTTTACATTACATATACATTACATCTTAAGTCTCTTAGGTGGTGTTATTCCATAAACATATGTATACGGTTTCCATGTTGTTCCACAATAATTTCTCTCTAGCAAAAACTGATGGTAGAAAAATGGCAATTTATTTTGTGTATACAGAAGAGGCATTTATTGATGTCAGAAGTCTGGATTAGAGTTCAAACTGGTCATTCTTCTTAGATGTTTGAGGGATTACTTTTATTTAACAGTAGGTATTATCACAACTGTAATTACTTCGCAGATAGTATTATTATTATTATTAAGAATCACCAGAGCAATTTGAATTTATTTGATAGCCATTACTATTATAAGCCTTTAAATATGTTCTATACTTGAATTCCAATCACAGAAAACAAAGGAGTTTAATAAACTGTAGTGGAAAATACTAGCAATGACGTAGGGATCTGAGAATGTGATTTTTGCATGCTAAGGGAACTGCTTTGTGAGGGAAGCAGTATTGGTCAGAGCTATGTCCCTTTGTGCCTTTACAAAACCAACCTATAGGATTTCTGATGGATTAAAGGGATTTCTAGATGACTGTGAAGTAATCCTATAAGACTCAATCATATGTAACATTGTCCTACAGGATTTGTGAAGGACTAAAATGTTATACTATAAGACGAGCAATGTATCCTTCAGGAGCTGTAAAGAGATGTAAGTCTAACTCAGTAGATATTATGTTGAATATAAGTCACTAGACACAAGACACATGGAAAATATTTAATCCATGTAACTACCCTAATGGATAAATCTCCCTTGGTTACTACTTACTCAAGTAGGTATTCCAGAGTACATAGTCGTGAGTAATTCATTCTGGATTAAAGGGTAGAGTCATGTTTTTAACCTCTAAATCTTTTATTTTGTTTTGTTTCATTTTGTTTGGCAGTTGTTATTGCTATTCAAGTAAGGCAATTCTCTGGATATTCTCTGCATCATACTTTTCCTTTTAATTAATAATCAACATAGAAAGGACACTGTTTTCTGTCCACTCCCCAACCATAAATTTACCACGAATTGCAGAATTACCTAACTCACAATGAAAGACAAGATATCTACTGTTTGGAATTAGTTACATAGAAATAGACCTAATGATACAGCAAGTGATAAGAAATGTTACAGTTTAAACACATTCTATTTATATCAATATTATATCAAATGCAGATGCTATTCTGGAAGCCACAAGTTTTATACATATATACATATACTCCCATACTTATACATATGTATACATACACGCGCACACATATATAATTATACATACACAAATATACATCTATGTATGCAATCTTATATATATAAACAGGAGCTCTACAATATAATATTATAACTTCTGTGCTTAGAGCAGTTAGATTAAAAAACATTTAACATTGGTGTTTACTAATTGTCTTTAATCAAGACAATTAAGGGTATTTTAGTTTGTAAATAAGTCTCTATTGCTATCAGGAAAACACTGTAAATTTTGAATTAAATTTAACTACATATTCAGAGTATAGTTCAGTTCAGAGTATAGTTTAAGTAACTGAAAAAGCTGTCTACCGGTGAACCAGTGAGGAAGATGCATTAACTCCATTATTGTCAAGGAAGATCTAGTCAGCACATGTAATAGAATTTGATGAGTTATTCATCTTACTGCATTTTTAATAAGATGAGAAGCTCTCTGAGTTCCCCAAAAATTGTGGTGGGAAGGGTTGTTGCCTAAATGTAAGTATCTAATATCATTTGAAACATCCTAGAGTATTTAAGTCATATTCAGGGAACAGGAAGATATGTCAAAGGACTTCTGGGAGGGTAATTGTTTTCTCAGCAGGAAACTGGGAGTATTTTAGGGCATCTCAAATGGCACTTCAAGTGTTTATGTAGGAAACTAGATCAAAGCTTACCTTTCTGATAACTATAGCAGGCATTTAGAAATCTAAGTCATTTATACATTCCTACACTGTATACAGGTGCATAAAAAAATATACAGGACCATGCAGATTTATAGTGCCATGCAGCTGGAAATAAGTCACGAGCCCTATGGGAGCTGGAGATCTGAGGATGTCAAATCAAACTGAATCAAAACCACAAATTGTCCAGATTTAAGTGACTATATCTCTCTCTCAATTCCAGCCACTACAACAGTAAATAGCAGTAAGAGGAGCTAAAATAGAATACAAATTCCATTTAGAGATAATGATGAAAGAGCAAATAGGAAGGACTTACTCTTTAAAACAGAGTTTATAAATAAATTCACTTAGTATGCCCTCGTTTAATTTTTCTCACATACTGGTATTGTGCAGTACTGAAAATGATGTATGAGTTCATGATTCAAGAGTTAACCTGAGATTATTTCTCGACAAACAGTATTAAAATACTGCATTCGTGGATCAGTTATTGGTCTTAAGTTACTGGTCTTGTCATGTGCTCTAGGTGACCCTGCGTGTGCAGGGGAGTTGGACTAGAAGATCTCTAGAGGTCCTTTCCAACCTTAACGATTCTATGATTAAGTACTGAAAGGAGGAAGAGAAAGAAGGGTACATCATTTGTGAAGTGCCATATGTAAAAATATATTTTCTGAGTTTTAAAGCTAGTATGGGGAATGGAATAAAATGTTTAACTAACTGATTTATTTTACAGCTATACCTAGTTTGCTACACTCAAAGATGAAAAAAAAAAAAAAAGAAAAAAGAAACAAGGAATCATCACAGTATCACAGTTCACTGAAATCAGTAGCAGTGCTCCCACAGAGATCAAGTGACTTGAAGTGGTCCTATGGTACCTGACCTGAAGATTTAAATTAAATAAATTATCATAAAAATAGGATAAATAGAAATAGCATTGAAGAAAAATACCAGAGTTTTATACTTGCAGGGAAAGGAAAATTCCTTCAGTAAGTGGAATTCTTTCTGTTTATTCTAAATGAATCGTATGAGAAGTTTAATTTGAATGGGAAAAAAAAAAAAAAAGCAGATTTCTGGATGGCTTAGAAAAAGATGTTTTCATAATGGCAAACCCTAATTTTATGATTGCTTAGCATATATTAGAATTTATCTATGTGGGTTCAAAAATGTATTTAATTTTGTAAATTCTTGTTTGGCATTCTGGCAGAATGGGGTTGTCTGGAGAGATCCACCTACACAAATAAAAAAGAAAATTGAGAAAGGTATTAGAACACATGAGATAGAATAATATTTCATTTCAATAGACTCACTTTAAAAAAATACGCTAGTTAAAACTCAGTGCTTTCCTTGCTTGGATTCATATATTTATAAAGGAGTTTGAAGCTACTCAATTTCTTATAGGACAAAATAAAATGAAATTCTGCCAGTCACTTGATAGAAGGAGACAAGGTATTATATAAGGATTTTAAATTTTTTTCACCTTTTATTTCCATATTGTACACCCATTATTTGCTAACAGAAATGTAAGACTGGAATTGCATGGGAAAATATCAAAGTGCTCTCAAAGTAGTGAGGTCAAAGGAAAAAGGAGGATTACTTGCAGGTATTTTTTAGGTTTGCTTTTGATATAACTTTGATGCCTTCTCCTAATTCTTTCTAAAGTTCCTTACTTGACTGCCAGGTAGTCCTTGAAAAGTCTATTTTAAATAATATATAAATAAGGCTGGAGTTTGACACTGGTCTGTAGTGACAGGGTTGCTGGACTGTGAGGGTACAAGTGACCATCTTATTTTGCTGAAATAAGTAATGTTGCTCTTTATATTTTTTAAGGACATGCCTTAAGGACATTTTTAAGGAAAGTTCCTTTTACTATGGAATATGTATATTTTTCCTGGATAAATATTTCTACCAACTTCAATTTTGTAAAATATATACTTAAGATTCAAGATAAGATTTAAAATAGTTTATACAAACTGTTCTAATAAATTGGTGTACATGTTTTAAATATAACTCAATAGAGAACTCAGAACCAACTATTTAGAATAACTGATCTAGATTTTTTGCTGCTGTTTGGCTGCTGTGCAGAGAAGAAAATGTCAATAAAGCAATGGTAAAGCTTCTGTTTTGAAAAGTCCAGGACCATCTTGCCATCATGATTCAAAGCCCACTATGAACACTGTAATCAAAAAATATTTTTAATAAAATATTTGATGCCCATACATATACAAATATTTGATGTCTGTTTTAATCACTGTATATAGAAATTATCCACCTTGCATGCAATTTTTCAGTCTTAATTGCAAGTAAAAGAACAGATGCTTGTCATAATAAAAATTCATTGATATATTTTTTTTCATACATGCAGTTCAATGAGATAACCTTGCTTTTTAGCTTTGTTTTTAGATTTTGTTAGAGTTTCATTTCTTTAGCAAAAAATGAACACTTAGATTGAGATTTAATCGAAAATCATACTGTATGATACTTCTCTCAAGAAATAAAGCTATTTGAGCTTCAGGTGATGAATAAGCTCCAGAAGTGTGGATTGGATGAGTGGACAGTGAGGTGGATTGAGCTCTGCTGGCTGGCAGAGCTCAAAGGGTGGTGATAAATGAGGCTAAGTGTAGTCGGAGGCCTGTGGCCAGTGGCCTCCTCCCAGCATCAGTGATTTGGATGAGGGCACAGGGTGCACCCTCAGCAAGCTTGCAGATGATACCAAACTGGGTAGAGTGGCCAAAACTCCAAAGGACTGTGCTGCCATTCAGAGGGACTTAGACTAGTTGGAGAGTTGGGGAGTTCAACAAGGACAAGTGCAGTGTCCTGCACCTGGGGAGGAATAAAACCAGGAAAGCAGCTCCGCAGAGAACGATTTTGGAGTCCTGGCTGCCAACAAGTTAACCATGAGTCAGCAATGTGCCCTCATGACCAAGGCCAAGGCCAATGGGATCCTGGCCTGCATTAGGAGGAGTGTTGACAGCAGGTTGAGGGAGGTGATCTTCCCCCTCTACTCAGCGCTGGTGAGGCCACACCTGCAGTATTGTGTGCAGTTCTGGACTCTTCAGGATAAGATGGACATGGAACTTCTAGAAAGGGTCCAGCGGAAAGCAACAAAGATGATTAAGGGACCGCAGCATCTATCTTTATGAGGAAAGATTAAGCGAGATGGGCCTGTTTAGCCTGGAGAAGAGAAGACTGAGAGGAGATCTGATCAATATGTATAAGTACCTGAGGGGTGAATGTAGGAAGAATGGGGCCAAACTCTTCTCTATGGTGGTCAGAGACAGGAGAAAGGATAATGGGTACAAACTGAAACACAGAAAATTTCCTCCATGTGAGGAGGAACTCTTTTCCTGTGAGGGTAGCAGAGCCCTGGAACAAGCTGCCCAGAGAGGTTGCAGTCTCCTTCTCTGGAGATCTTCAAAACCCTCCTGAATGTGACCCTGTGGCACTTGCTCTAGGTGGCCCTGCTTGAGCAGAGGTTTGGACTAAATGATCTCCAGAGGTCCCTTCCAACCTTAACCATTCTGTGATTCTGTGTGATTAATAATTAAGACCATCCTATGAGACCCATATGACATAGAACTCTTTTAAGTAATAGTCCTGAAGGAAACCTCTGGCATATATTTTCAGAAGGCCCAAATATCCAGTAAGTAGTTGTCCAATATTTGTTGTATTACATATTTTATAAATATCAGTGCTGCATGTGACATGCATGGCCTCTAAATTGAAAAACTGCACATGTGCAGAACTGTGGCCATACACAGAGGTTAACAAAATATGGTGCTAAATACAAATGAAATTTGTGTTTTTACAAATATTTAAATGTTTATAAAGGTTTAAAATTAGGAGAAAAATGATTTTTGGTAACAGCTTGATACTTTTACTTTCTGTGGAATCTGATGTACCACTACTACAGTTTTATAGGAATACGTGTGTGCATATGTGTTTCTCTATACACTTACATTTTCTTTGAGTGAAAAAAAAATCCCACTGCAAATTGCTGACAAATGTGAACAGATTGTCTCTGACCTTTTCTGCTCATGCAGCAAAATTAACTTTGGCAGACTTTTGTATGTGATGAACTGTTAACTCTGTTTTTTTTATATAAAACAAGAATGTGAATTATAACACTATTGACTTAAAAAAATTTGACTTTTTTGATTTTGAAACTTCAATAGTGTGTACCTATTCTGAAGTATTGGTAGTTATTCTGTTATACAACTGTTGGATAGTAAAGACTATTGTACAAATGAAAGTTTTTTTTTTTTCCTATGGACTAGATTAAGTCATACTGTGTTTATTTTAAAAGATTGTTTGTAACCCCTTGTAATCTTCCCAACTTTAGCAGATAGACATGTTCCATGAAATGGCTAAGCCACTTCAGTTCAACAGTCCTCAGTTTTGGGGATCTACAGCACAGTTTTCCAAATCTGAACTCTCTGAGGCCAGCACTTTTGAAGCACATCAGAGCTATTTGGACTTCTACAGTAATGTGAAATAGTTAATGAAAAATGTATTTATGTACATAAATATATGTACATAAATGTGCATGATTTACATGTATTTTGTAATTTACAAGTGTACCTCCTTCAGCTATAAAGAAAATTTAGGAGAATGGTTTTATAGATGTTTACATATCATGAAAAATAAATGAAAAATCCTATTCTGCTTCTTTAACAGTGTTGTACGTCCTATGTTCTCTATGATTTCTGTAGAACCTGTACTCAGGTATTTCAAAGATTCTCTTACTGCTATTACTTAATTTTTTATCTTTCCTTTTATCTTCTTTTTGGGGGAAGTGCCAAAATAGTTTAGGCTTCTAATTAGATATAGTTTTTTTTGTCTTATCAGTATCATTTTTCCTTTAACTCTAGGTTATATTTCCAACTACTATGGCCTTTGTGAAAATTATGTCAGATAAGAATGAATAAACAAGGTAACAGAAGACGTGCATCTCTTACCTGTGTTGCCACACAAAATCAGTTGCTCAGAAATACATGTCCTGGAACATAGCCAGTTTACACACCCAGAATTGGTGTGTATGCGCGCGCGCGTGTGTGTGTGTGTGTGTGTGTGTTTGTTTTGTGGTGAGTTTGGGTTGGGTCTGTGAAGGAATTCTTTCTCCCAAGGTCAATATTGATTATGTTAATAGGCTGTTTTCATGCTCACAAAGTGATATGGTACATATTAAGAGGTAAAACTCTTTGTGATGAAATATTCCTTTTTCAACTCCACATGATTCATTACCTTTCCCTCTATGAGAAATGTTATTCTATTTTTATTTGCTTTTTAGTTTGTTGTTAGCTCTGAGATGCCAGTGAGAATGTGATGTCCAGGTCTTCAGTGTTATCTTATCTTAGGAAAAGCTGAAGGGTATCCGATGCAGTCACACTTCCACTTGTGTAGTGTGTACTTGTACATCCCTAGTAACATAGATGTACCAGTCCCTGCTCCACAGTTGTTTAAAACTCATTTAACTTCTGGTTGTATCTATTTTTTATGCCCTCAGTCAAGTTACAGATATTGCTTCTTGCTGTTGACTGATCAGTTACTTAAGCTTTATATCCTTCCAGGATTTTATTTTCATCACAGTCTCCTATCTAGTTTTATTTTGTCTTACGTATTTTTCATTGAATCTGTTGAAATTTGCTGCTTTGTCTTTCATAGGCTTGTAATCCCACTTTCTTCTTGGTCACAAAAAGGTATGTCTCAAACAACCCAAGGACATCTTTTCTTTGTGGTCTTAATATCTTTTATGCAATGTTCATTGTTTCATAAAATGATTTTTGATGCTTTATTTTTCCCATCCAGTGATGAAACTCTTTTCCTTTTTTCTATCCAAAGAATAATGGCATATAAACAAAAAGAAGTTTCATGCAAATAAGTAGATGAAACATTTACAACAAGTTCAAATAATAATGTATGATAACAAGATTTTAAGCCTCTAAGACCATGATTCCTCTTTGTGTTTTGTATACTCATTTACGTGTATGAAAAATTAACAGTGAAATGAAGTCTGCTCTTCTCTGAACTGACAAGCTTTTATTTATTATTCCCCTAGTTCAATGATGAAAAAAAACACTTAAACTTTGAAGAACTGAAATAATTACTCTCTACCTGTGTCTTTCTTTATAGTATATGATTTTATAATATGGTTCCTACCCAACACCAGTACCTTAATCACATTATTTACTTCATTTTCATTGTAAACACAGAGTAACAGACTCATTGGACAGATTTTTTTTTTTTAATGAAGAAACTCTGATAACACACACATTTATGAAAGACTAGATATTAATTACTATGAAGATAATGTCAGAACATAATAAGAAACCTTGCACCATCTTAAAATAATGGAATTATTCCTCATTATTGCTATACCTTAATGTATTTATATATTGTATTTCGAGACAGATAACATCTTGAGAGTTATCCGTACTAGAGGATATACTTCTTGCTCTGTATGCTAATATATTCTGAATATATGATCATCTGAGATTATAAACCAAAAGCAACATGATTTTAAGCAATTTGAGCACCCTGCTCCAGCTGGAGTTTGTCTGAACTTTGGAAACATAAGGGCACAGCCTCCTTTTGAAGACTATCGTGCTTGCTAGGATAAATAGCGTCCCTTTAATTATTCAGAGATTTCCTGGTGATTAAGCCAATATAGATACAAAACTGATGACCATGAAAAGACACGTTCTTCTTGCCCCTATTTTTAAGGTTTTTTCTTGCCTGAAGGAATGAAATAAAAACTAAACTTTTTGCACAGAATGTCCTGTAACAATGAATTTTTGACCAAAGTATCACATTTTTCCTGTTCTAATAAAGGTATTCTTCAATATAGATTGTTTTCTGTCCTTCCTCCTACCACATCTCCTTTGTACTTAAATAAATTTAACCCATCTGCCCTGAGACGCTTAAAAGTTATACACATAACTTCTTAAGCCTTTACTTCAGTCAATGGAAAGACTCAGGCTCATTTTAAGTACAATTTATCTCACCCTGAAAGAGGCACCCAAAGCAGATCAATTGGAAACACTAAAAATAGTTGGAAATAGTTTCTTCTACCACAGAGACAAACTTTGGTTACTAGCTGTAGACATCCAGACAGATACCTTGCTAAGTTGCTAAGTTAAATTCCACTTAGAAAGATTTGTGCAGACACAAACTGTGTTTTTTCACTGTGGAAGATATCATTATCTGTATAGAACATCTAGTTTCTTCTTTGATAAGTGAGACTCACTGGCCTAATAACTATAGTTACCTTGGATAATTTAATTATAATTGAATTATCTAGTTAATAACAGAACTCAAAGACCACCATTATAAAAATGTTAATCATGGCAGACTAATCATCAAAGGTTTTTCTTTTTTATACTTCTCTTAGTTTTTTTATTTTTTTCCCTGACTACATAAATAATAATAAATATTTATTTATATGACTGACTAAATAAGTCAGGAAAGCTGAAAATTCTTACAAGATGATAATCCACAATTCCTAAAAAGGCACAGTGGTAAATCTCTGTAGAGACTGGAGATAGTCTGAAACAAATGATTCACAATTTATCCAGGCCTCATTGCTCATAATAATCATCTCAAGAAGTTTAACAGCAAAATATTTATAACACTGGAAAGAATGGGTGAAAAATCTGGCTACACCATGTTTGAAATAGTCTGTAATAAAGACATTGTGTAAGACAGTTTATGGGAAGGCTGAAATGTAAATCTTTAGGATGATTCTAGCAAATAAATAATTACATGATTTTTTTTGTCCATTTTCTTTTGAAAACACGTATTTTTCTGTGATAACCAGAGATTTCATGTATGTACATTGTTCATAAATTCACATATTTTTCTCCAGAGTACTTGCAGCCTCTCAATGCCTCCAGTACTCAGATTTACTGTATCTATATCTGATTCTACTCCATCATTTAATTATGTTCTTATTCCTCAGCTTCATTCTCCTCTACTCACTGAATTTCATGCCTGTTTTTATAATCTTGTATTACTCCTCCTCTAGATAATCCTCCAGAACATCATTAATTCTAGAATTTTATTTTTATTCTGTTTCTTCTGTTGTGTGATTACACTGGGAATAAATCTATAGACTATACTTCCAAACAGGTCCTTCTTGTCACAGACAGCCTTGCCCTGTTAGGTAGAACATGTACATTTACATAAGCCCACTACCTTCCTGAATAAATTCAGTAAATTGTTAAGTCCAGTAATTCAGTAAGTCTAATTACAGCTTCTATATAAAAGGAATGCGGACTGAACCTTTTATATTTGCTCACTTAGACTTGCAAATCTAGACCTGCCTTCATGTAAGCTTCTGAAGAATAGGCAAGTTATAACATATGGACCTCCATGCAGTAATTACTAAGTGACCTTGCCATAGAATCTTGTGAAACCATTGCCATTACCAATAAAACCTATTCCTATTTCTTTCCCACAAGTGAAGAGCACTGTGTCACTCGCCCGCACCACCACTCGTTCCATGACAACTCCACATTCTCATTCCTGACTTCTGTGGGTTATGTTTTCTGATCTTCTTCTTTGTCTTCACCATGGAAAAAGGCTAAAAGGTAATTAATTGTAAGAGTAAACCCTGAAGAAAAGAGTGGATCATTGTGCATACACCAGCTCAGTCTCTGAACCATGCTAGTCACTTATGATTAAACATTCACTTGGTAAATCACATCTGCAGATTTCAGGTGCCCTTGCGCCCAGGAACAGATAGCTCCATGGGATGCATCTATCATTGGCTTATATTCTTCTTAGCAGCATGATTTTTGCACATTATGAGCAGCTGCAAAAGAAGGTAGAAAGAGACTCATAGTTTCTACTGCTGCAGAAAAAGTTTCAACCACTACAAAGGCAGAAACTCACAAATCATGGTATACAAAAGATGAGAGAGAAACTTTCAGTGCTGTCAGATTTCAGGGGGAATAAGACCCTTTGTGAAGGGAAATTATTGTCTGCCTTTCTCAGAGGAGACTGTTTTCTGCACTCCTAATTGTGAATCAATAATTGCTAGTCAATTACTACTCAGATTTTCTCAAGGGAATGAAGCACTTGCTAAAGCTTATTTCACACATGGTTCTTATAAAGGTGAGAAATACTACTTGTAGCCTTATTATACAGCACTCGAAGCTGTGAAATTTGTGACTATGTTAGGAATATGAAGGCAGTTCTAGAAAAGTGTAGCAAGCCTTATTTTGTTTTGTTAATGATAGAGTGACGGAGAAGAACAGAATTTCCAATATGACCAAATAGACAAAGATTTGCCATTGGAAAATTCCCAGGCCTGATCTCTCCTCTCTCTATTAGTTATAAAGAGAACTCAAATCTAACTGACCCACTAGGCACATAAAATCAAGTTATTGTGAATGATTATGTTGTGTATTTGATAAGATTTGCTAACAGATTAATAGCCTACTGATGGAAAATTTACTGCTTCACAGATAAAGCTTCTTTTTTTTTTTTTTAACCAATAACTTAGATGCTATTATTGCTCATTCCTCAACAATGGAATGCCAATAGCTTCACTAACAACTAATTACAGCTTCCCAAAAACTTAGTATTTGCATAAAGATTAACCAAGCAGAGAAGCCTTACCGAAGACTGTAGATGGATTAAAATATGGACTTCTTCAGGAAAAAAAGTTCAGCAATGATCATTGACTCACTACATGTAACCCAAACACACAAAATTGGTAATGCTTATGATAAGGATTGGAGGATACATACTGTAATGAAAATTTTATTTATTTGCTCATTTACAGCGTTAATGTTGGACTAGCAAATAGAAGTTTGTATTGTCTTGGTATCAGTGACTTTCCACTGAAAATATGAGAATGAGCTGGTTCTCAGAGACTGTCATAGACATTTATATAATTTATATATATATATACTGTAACAAAATAAAACATTCTGATGTGTTTTTCCAGTCTCAGAGCTTTGATATTAACATTTTATTTAGTATATTACATATAGAGAGAACAAACTCCTTGTATCATATATTTATATATATATATATATGCATATATTTTTATAAACAATACCGGTAGAGATTCTTAACAAGAAATAATAATAAGTTTTTGTAAGTAATAAAATTGAACAAGAGTATCTGTTTAAGATTAAATTATTTTCAAGTTAAAAGTGATTTTCTATATTAAAGCTTTTAACAGATTACATAAATGCATAGTTAGCATAACAATAATTTCATTACAAAAGAGATCAATTTACAATAATAGGTTTCCTTTCAGCATTTCTCTCACTTTTTTGAAAATAAACTTAGGAACTTTGCATTTTAGAGTGATTTAGAAAGGTTCTATAATTGTACACAGCTTATCTTAAGTAGGCCTGCACATAAATGTTATGTTTTTAACGTAATGCATAAAAAAGTCCTTAAGGAGAAAAGTGTTGAAGTCATTTCATGATATGAAATCCTACAGTCTTTCTTGTTGATCTGCTGTCCTGAATGCTTAGGAATATGTAAAGCAAGCTCAGAAGAGAATAAATGATTTGACACTTTTGTCTATTTTCAGTTAAGAAAAAAAAAAAGAAAAGGTAAAAACAACTCTGGAAAACAGATAATACAGTCTATAGTTGTAACACTTCTAGCTCCAGCAATAGCATAAGGCCTTTATATTTTGAAGATTCTGAGTAAACCGAAGAGACTTTTGGCAACTGATGGAACTTCTTTGTAGTTCTCCAAACTTTTCTGTGATCAACCATTTTTAGATCAGACATCATTTATTAATCCTAGAGACTGTATTTGAAATTTTAGCCTCAAATGGGAGCAGACAACAGGGACTGATGGCTGAACAAATCTTAATCTGCAATCACTCCCTATTATTTTTTTTTTCATACGTTAGAGTCCCCTGACTTTTAGATCTTGATCTAACTGATCTGTGAATTCAGTTTTGGTCTGAAAGGATTTTTCTCTAGATATATTTTCTTCTATCTTTGTTATTCCTTAGTGATGCTGTAATAGCATCATATCAGAACAGTATCTGTAGGCTATAGCTGTTATTGTTCTTATTCCTATCTAATAAACATCTTGGGGTAGAATTTCTGAGATCTTTATGAAAGTCGGATTTCTACATATCTTTACACCAGGTAGCCCACAAATATAATTAACGTGCATTTTATGCTATACTCATGAGCCCTTAATACCTAAAGATTTTAAATACCTAAGACTTAAAATGAAGAAAATAATTTTTCAAGCTTTCCTCTACAGAGAAGCATTGGTGGTCTGCCATGCTCTGTCCAGGGAAAGCATCACTATGGGAAAAGTTAATAATTTCTGTTATCAATACCAAAAAAAAAAGGGGGGGGGCAAGAAATTAACCAACAGTGATACCCGATGCTCTTTTCATGCACTTTCTTATGCCATTTTCAGCTTTTCAGCTGTCTTATCTCAAAGAGTCTGCATTACTCTTGCTTGCTTGTAACTGCCTTTTTAACTCTATGGACAGCTGAACTGAAAGTAATGAGTTGGTAACTACTGCTGCAGAGCAATTGAACTCAGAATGGTCTTGGCAACTGCTCTATTTGCATAATTAGGTAATGTTTGTAAATTGTAAGCATATCCAGAGGCAAAGATGTTGGCACGTGTTGCAATAAATATATTTATATATATTTCATGATAGGAATATGTTTCTGATATTCTTACCTTGTGAAAAACTAATCACTTTGGGTTAGATTCATGCTTTTATGATTCTGAAATATACTTTAATCCATTACTTAAAACACTCTATAGAATTCAAAAAGAAACTTACTTTCCTTCAAAAGGAAACTCTACTGTAAGGGTAATTCATTATCCTAATGCATAATTATTCCCTTTTAAAGCTTTGTGTTGTCATTCTTCATCAGTTGGAGCATGTTTTCTCTGAACAGAAATTGATCCCCTCCTGAGGATTTTATCAAAATGCAGATACAAGTCCACATCTGGCCTCAGACTCACATGAGTGACTTTGTGTTACACCAACAGACAAATTGGAAGATGAGGAGCCAGATCAAATTCAGGGTCAGGGTCTCTGACCTAAATACCTTAACAATCTGCATAAACAACTGGAAATGAAAGATAAGACACTGCAAAAAAGCAGTGAAGCTGAAAGTTTGTGTTTGAGATTGAATGGTTTAGTTTATATGTTTTTTTTGTCTCCATACTTATTTATTCTTCTGATTATTTAACACTGTACTGTCATGGAGATTGTTTTTCACCCCATCTTTGAGATAGTATGTTATAATACAACTACTGCTTAGGCATATTTTACTTGTAAGCATCTTTTTGCCTAGAATTACAAGGTAAGGTCCTTGATGGATGCACAGTGACAATGAACCTATTTGACCAATTTGCAGGGAAACCATAGAGAAAATAACACAGAAGATAAAACTGACCTATATATATACACGCATATAACAGATAAAAAATGTAAAGGAGGTAATTCACCAAAACTATGAACAACTTAATAGATGAAACAATGTTCCTCCGTTCATAATATTTCCTTAAAAATATGTGTAACATTGTTATACTTTATCATGTTAAAATTTCCAGATGTCCAAATGTCCAGAGGGACCTGGACAGACTGGACAACTACGTGGTGAAAAACCTCATGAAATTCAACAAGGCCAAGTGCAAGGTCCTGCACCTGGGGAGGAATAACCCCAGACACCAGTACAGGCTGGGGACCGACCTTCTGGAGAGCAGCTCTGCAGAGAGGGACCTGGGCAGCATGTTGGACAACAAGTTGACCATGAGGCAGCAGTGTGCCCTCATGGCCAAGAAGGCCAATGGGATCCTGGGGTGCATTAAGAAGAGCATCTCTAGCAGGTCGAGGGAGGAGATCCTGCCCCTCTACTCAGCCCTGCTGAGGCCACATCTGGAGAATTGTGTCCAGTTCTGGGTCCCACAGAGCAAGAGGGATGAGGAGCTGCTGGAAAGAGTCCAGTGCAGGG
>NW_010586779.1:342145-366771 GCF_000705375.1 Tinamus guttatus
CTTCTTTTCGGTGGTGGCCACTCACAGAACTAGAGGAAATGGCCAGAAACTGAAGCACTCAAAGTTCCACAGGAACTTAAAGAAAAATTTCTTAGCAGTGAGGGTGACAGAGCACTGGAACAGGCTGCCCAGAGAGGTTGTGGAGTCTTCTTCTCTGGAGATCTTGAAAACCCGCTTGGATGCAGTCCTGTGCCACGTGCTCTAGGTGTCCCTGCCTGTGCAGGGGGTTGGACTAGATGACCTCTAGAGGTACCTTCCAAGTATTCTATTATTCTATGATTCTGCCATAGATAGAAATCAATATTGATTTTTGCTGAATATATATTACATCTCTAAGGGGTTTGTATGAAGGAATAAAAAAAAAAACTAGATTAACCCTTAGCAATTTGTATTAAAAAAAATAAAAAATCTGTGTTTTCAGTCAGCCAGTTGGGAAAAATTAAGAAAATGCTTACTAGAGTCTTGACTAAATCAATTTTCCTACTGACTACACTGAGATTAGGATGCTATTCCATATTTTCATTCTAACACCTGCTAAGTAATATACAGACACACATAAGACATATCCTGGTACTGTAAGGCAATAACGTTACACATGGAGAACAACTCCTAGTGTGCATAAGACGTTTCTTTATACTGTTACACAGAGCGTAGCAAGTGGAACCAAGAAGCCCCGTAGTCTATGAGAACTTTAACACTGCCACAACAAATTTTAACAATAAATATTGATATTACAGTTCAGGATGCAAGAATACTGTTAAGATAGTTCATTAACCGAGTTCATTAACCGAGTGTAATCCTTAAGTTCAGCTGGTTATAGTAGAAAATCTGAGTCCATGCAATACTGCAGCAGAATGATAAAAATGGTAAATCAAGGATACAATATTTCTGTCTCAAAAAAAAAGATGAAACGTTTAGATTTAAGGGGGTGTATAATTTTGCTTAGGCTAGTAAACTAATGAGGAATTGAAACAAAGGTAGCATTCCTGTTTTTTTTTTTTTTTTTTCTCAGTCTGTAGGGCCAACCTGTGTAGTGTATGAGGCAAGAGTCTTATTAAACCCAGAGGATATTGTTGTTATAGTGTAGAATTATGCTTCAGAAGGCATATGTAGAAAAAGAAAGTGGCAAGATTACACCTACTGTCTTAATGTTGCCATTTCCTGACTTCTGGGTGCTTAACAGTGTAATACTATTATTCTGTCGGTGCATTTTCAGTGCCAGTGTATATTGCCTGGCTCTTCTCAAAGGATTCCGTGTGCTAAAGATAAATACAAAGCCAGGGCATTCTGAAATATGAATGCTTGACTTCCAGTGATAAGCAGCAGTTTAACACCATTACAGTATAGCACTGAATGTCAAGACCAATGCATTTACAGAATAAATTGCTAGAGGAAAATGGCAAATGGAAACTGTACTGTTAAGCAGTCAATCCATCTGCTGTACCCTTTTTTTCAAGGTTAGTAATTAAATAAACATAATACAATTAAACAAACATAATTCATCTTTTCTTCCAAAGATGATCATTCCAGTGCTATGATACTCTTTGAATAACAGCTAATCATCAGTGATGAGTAAGCAGTGAGGAATGGGCAGTTTCTCTTCCTAAAGGGGAAAAAAAAAAAAAAAAAAATCAGTTATCCATATAAATTCTAGTGCTGAATATTTTGCTTTTTGCAAGGAGGGCAATCTTCTCTTTTACTATCAAACTCCAGCATAAGAAACTTATACATTCCAAGACACCTACTAATTCTTCATGGATTTCCTTCTTGTCCTGAAAACTTTATTCTAAAACCAAGCAAGCAGTACTTCTGAAAGGATGTCCTGTGCTGGCAGAAAAGCGAAGTACTCGATTTAACCAGGGCAAATCAGAGTGATGGGAAATAAAGGCATATTTACAAACATCACATTTTCCTGAACAGTAGTTGTTCTCAGAGAGGTATGGTGAAATATGTTCACAGATAAATATGGAGCATAGAACCCCTCAATACAATTACAAGCAGAAATTAGAAAAATTAGACATTTGCATTCTGGTTCCAAGCTTGTGATAGCTGTCAATAAGCTTTGCGAAAACAAAATTTTAACTCTTTATCAATTTACACTTGTGTCAAATCTTGCTTTCTTTATAAAGTTTGGGGCTAATTTCACTTGACAAATGCCTATTTCACAGTATTCTTTTTTACCTTCTGGCATTTTTTTCATGCTGTTGATGCTGAAGAGGATTTAGCTAAACTGCCACATTTGCTACTGTAAATTCTTCATATCCCTGCACATACAAACATTGGCAAATGCACAATAGAAGGAATATTTAAAAGAACTACAACTGTTTTTCTTCTGCAAATGTAAACAAGACCACAGAATGAAATTATTTTAGAAATAATTTCTTTGACTTTGCTTTCCATTAGCAGTGTCTTCACTTATATAAAACATTTTACCCCTCTGTGAGCAGGCCATAAACAGTTCCACATGAGATTAACTTAATTACCTTGAGAAGTCCCTAGACTTCAAAGGAACTATTCATGTATCTAACATGAAGACAAAGCTTCAGTTGCCTTCACAGATCAGGGGCTAAATAAAAGTCACTCAGGATGTGCTAAGGCTATGTAGCTGTGACGATTTAACAACACGCAGCCAACAAAAAGGGCCTTCCTTGCAACTTTTCACTCTCCTGCTCTCTGCACCTTGTGTGGATGCTTTAGCTCACTAAGTCTGGAAAAAAATGCCTTTTTTAACCTTCTGGAATCTTCTCACCATGAAATTAGCTAAGTGCAAAGCCAACAAACCAAGAAGGAAAATATCAAGGGGTGTGGGAGAAGGTAAAAGAAAAAGTGATCTTCTCTTCTGGTAAGCTGTTATATTGGCTCAGTTGTTTTCTCCAGGCACCTCCAGATAGAAAATGCAAAAATAGTAGAAAGGGATGTAACTGCAAAATCACTTATGTCACAGCATAAGGTTTAGTGAATTTAAAGCTTTCTTTAAATGTAGTTAACACCACCAAACTTCCAAGTCAAAATAGATGCTTCTGTCTCTTAGACTAACAGTGTATTTTCATATACTCTGACCTGTCTTTCCAAAGTTAATGCATACTTTATGGAAAGCTAAACTGTGAAGACCTGTTGCACAAATAAGCAAGAATAAAATTTCAGTTATGTTAGTCTTGACTTTTTCATTCCACGTCCAGTGTGGGAGTATGTGTATCTCTTTAAGGTTAATAATTATCTTCTATGGTTGGGTGCTTGAAGTTATATCTGTATTTAAGTAGTTTATTAGGTAGGAGACAATTATATTTATGTACAGCACTTATGAATGAAAGCTTGTTCTTGATTTAAGAACTTATGCAAGTGTTCTTTATATTTCAAACACTACTGTGAAGAAAAGGGCATAAAATACCTAGCATCATATTATCTTTTGCACCTTAACAAAATGTCTGCTTTCATGCTGTGCTGTGGGCAGTAGTCTAGAAACAGAAGTCATTTTTATTAGTTATACTTTATTAGTTTTCGTTTAACAGTGGTCTCAATAGGGATTCATTAGAAAGTCACTGAAAGATTTCGCCTTTGAGAATGACTGGAGCAAAAATGTGTGCAGCACTGTTCATATGGACACACACACTTCAGAGAACTAGGCATACAAAAAACAATGAGACTGGGGAACACAGAGGTTTCTGAGAAGTCATCTAGTATATGATCATGATAGTCATTATAGAACTGGAATATTAGTTGATGAGCCATGAGATACTCTGGTGACAGTCTCATCTCCCTTCCAGCTGTGGACAAAACCCATGTCAAGTAGTAAGCACTCTCATCCCTCACTACCTTCAAGCAACTCAGGAAAGTCTTAGTTGTTTAGATTTCAGTGAAATGAAAGCTAACAGCTTTTCAGTTTAATCTTCACTCTCTTTCCTCTGGGGAAACCAAGCAGATAAATCTAGATACATCTAGAAATAGTGTCGAGGTTTTCTAATTTATTGTCAAAAATGGCCATCACTGCTACAGTTTTTAGGCAGAATGACTTAAATTTATTAAATGTTCTCTTTGTTAATTATAACTTCTCCTTTCATCTCATTAGACTTAAGTATCTGCTTTCCTGAAAAAAAAATGATAAAGTATTTTTTAAATAAATAAAATATTTTTGATCTCTTTGAAAAGATAGCTATGAATGAAATATGTTTTTTTCCCAAATCCTGACTTTTAATAAAGCACGAGTGACATTTCTTCTATTCTCTCACTAGGATGAATAAAAACAAGATTTGCCACTTTAAGATATTGTGATCATTGTGGTCCAGGTTATTTCGGTATTGATAGAAAATTAGAGAGATGACCAAGGAGATATTTGTTTCAAATTGGTGGAATGTAGCCGTTTCCTTAATTCTTACAAAATGCAATTTAAAATTTGTTAAAAGTTTCAATGTTATAAGTAGGCCCATGTGTGCCAATGGAAACTTAATTTACAAATGGTTTTGGGAAGTACAATTCTGTTTCTGATAATGATGTTCTGATAATGATGAACATAAGTTCACTCTTTTTTTTCACCTGGATGAAAGAATACTTAGTTATTTTCATGAAGTTTATCTAACAAAATGCAGGCATCTATCACACAGCTTTCTGGAAAGAAGCTGGTAAATTAAGCTTCCTCTACTGTCAATGCCAAGAAAAAGGCCTTTATTAATAGCAGAAGTCTTTGTATGAATGATGACCTAGAGAAGATCACATGTCTCCTAACTGCCTTTCAATATACCTTAGCATGACTATCTCAGATATAGGCATCTGTATTATAAACATCTACCTCCAATAAAATGAACCCTTTCTGAATGAAGTATGAAAGAACTTCGTCTAGCTCCTCCTTTCAAGCAGTCTGTAACTAGCATTGGGGTGTCTTCTAGTGCGAGGCAATATGAGATCATCTCCTTTTAGGCAATGGAAATAACTATTTTTTCATCTAGAATAACGGAACTTGACTCTCATCTCATTGCATTTTGCAGCATGGATTCTAATATCATGCCTTTTATTTTGGCTGTTTTTTTAACTACCTTAGTTTCAAATGAAAAGATGCATTAATGGCAGAGGGAGGACTATGAGACAAGATTTTTCCTGATTTTTCGTAGGAAAAGATGGCAGTAAGAGTGTGAGAAATGAGACACAATCTTAGGAACAAATCTTGCAGATTAAAAGTGAATTACAGAAGTATTTGCTTTGAAGATTTTTTAAAGGGTTGATACATATGTCAATCATGGCAATTATACTGAGAACACTTGTTCTCGTAAAAGATGGGTAATATATATTTGAAAAAGTAGGCAACATTCCTCTAAGTAAGTCACATATAAAGGCAAAGCATATGTAGACCTCTAAGAATGCTAAGAATGCTTTCTGTTCACAGAATATATAAAGGAGAAATTCCATGTAATCATATGGAAATTAAAATTTAGAAAGCCATCTACTGTAGGTATTACCCTAGCATAAGAATAAATTGCAAAAATTATAAGATCTAGTGCAGGACTAAGTCTATTTTTTTTTAATTTCCATGATATCAAAAGCATAGGTATCTTTGTTCATTCAAAAAATTTCATTCAGAAAGCTTGGTGCAAATATTCCAATTGAAATACATTTTAAGAAATTATAAAGCACCAGGTCTGCCATCGCATTATCTTCTTGTTTCACATCATAGAAGGAAAAAAAACAAAAGCATAAATTTCCTGAGGTAGCATCAATTTAAAGTGTTGTTTCTTCTGTAAACATTACTGAGAATCTGTAGAAAATCTTTCTTATGCATTTATTTTATATTTTTTTAAGCAAATGCAGTTTTAATGCTTAAATTCCAGTTTTTCACTCATTATCTGCAAACTAATTTATTAATATTACGTGTTTATGGACAGCCATATATTATTTTTAAAGAAATACAGTGCTGATCTATGTGGTGTGGATCTGTTTTTTAGGTATATATACATTGACATTTTAGTTCTTTTAATGTGGGAAATGATTAATATTAAATCTGTCATATACATAAAAAATAGAAATGTATAAAGGCTAGGACTTATGCTTAATGCAGTGGATTAAAAACCTCCACAACAACACAAGTTTTAGGTTGTTTTAAATCAAATATCTGATATAACCAAAAAAACACAGAGGTAACTAAAATGGTATTATAACCTTTCTGAATGAAAGTTGATTCATAGCCATATAACTAAATATCACTGATTTTGTGATTTTAAAAGTGTCAAAGATTACATCTGCTGCCAGATGTTGGTTGTTCCCCAAATGCCAGCTTTCATTTTCCATTTCTAATGCAAATATCTATGTTCATCAGTGATTGTACACTGTTTAGTTTTCATGAATAGTGTTCATTAATATGCATTATCCCATACATACTAGAAGATGTGCTTGTCCATGAGTATTTAGAAATATAGTTTGTGTGTAACCATAAAAATGAATTATTCAAGCATGCAGAATAAGTATCGAGGTGTTGGATATATTAAGTATCAATTCACACAATACAATCAAATATTATAGAACATTGCTCATATTTACTGAATCATGAAATATTTGTCTTTAAAGTTACACACACACAGTTATATGCACAGTTTTTGTATTTAAAGAAATACAAAATTCCTACCAATTTCATGGGGGATTGAATAATACTCTTCCAGTAGAGTATTTTGTGTACTCATATGTTTGTTTCATCCAGAATCCGCTATTCCATACAATTGTTTCATATCATTTTTACCCAGATATTATGGATTTCTGATTTTTTTAATATGAAGAAAAACATAGCAACTCAGGGTACTACTTAAAGAGTATTTATGTCTGTGTGAAATGCAATTACACGGTTAAAAACTGTTCTGAAGCTGTTCTGAAATAACTTAAACATGCCCTTAATATTCTCAAATGCTACAAAGTTTCTTACATTATAGTGAACTAAACTGAATGAATCTACACACATATATGAAAATATACATGGCTGCATGTATTCATGTAAAATAACAATAAAATAGAGTATTACTGAAGTATCTGTTGCCTTTATAGCTGCTGCCAATTGAAGTATTCCGTAAATATTTATTAAATTATACGATATGTGTGCTATCTAATAACATTTCTAATGCGTCCTTCTACAGAAAGCTGTAAAATGCAATGTGCCACTATATTCTCTGTCCAATAATTCCCTTCTGTGTTGTGTGCTGAATGCTTCTGAAATAGTAATATGTTACTCAGTGTCATTGTGGTTCAAGATTGAGTATGTTGGATGAATACTTAGAAACGTCATTGAGTGTTATGTATATATATGAACTTTTATTTATGAAAAAAAAAACAACTTATAGTAAGATATCTTTTAAAAGACAGATTTATTTGAAGGGCTTCTCAATATTTTAATTTTATTACCAAAAACAATCCTTAATCTAGCTTTTGATCTATAACTGTGTATTATCAGTGGCAAATTCAAGTCTAATTTATTGTCATTATCTAAGTTGTTTTAATGTTACTATAAGCACTTTCTTTGTAATTTAACATTATTAAGATTTGAATTTCAGTCATGACTTTTTCCTTAAAATATAGCTTTTATCCTGAACGGGAATAATTTTGCAACAGCATCTAGCAAAAATCCCCTTATGTCAGTTTCACTAAATACTCCTTTGTACTCATATGTAATTAAAATGTCACCTCTCTTGTTGCTTTGTAGAAAATAATGTAGTTTTACACTTGATAGATAAACATACATGTTGAGTGATCCAGTTTTCTGAATAGTTTCTTCACTGGGAAATAGTGAAACCAGAAGACTCTGTGTATCTCTATATGTAAATATATGCGACTGTATGTGCATGCCAACAGATATCTTTCAAAACATATGCTGTATGCCAACCATTTTTTCTAACATTTTTCAAAACTGCCAACACTTCCAAAAATTAATCCTACATTAACAAAAAGCCTATACTTCCCCCACTACTTAAAGTAGAGTGGATGGGCACATGTATATGTGTGTACCTACAACCTTAGCAAAAGTTGTGTGAAAGGACAATGACACTGAAAAGAGGAAAGACCAAAACATGTAATGTCAGGCACACAAAGGTGCTGCTGAGCGAAAACCAGCCAGGAGCTGAAGTTCCTTATGACATTGAAGGACACACTTATCACCTAACCATGTGTTCAGAACTGCCCTTCTCCTTGGTTCATGTCCAGCATGAAATACTCATGATGGAATCAGGATGCTGGTAAACTGATCTCATGCCTGAGCTAGTATAGATATTCTTCTAGTATGACAAACCAGCAATAAACATGTTTTTGCATGTTTTTTTTTATTTTTGTTTTTCTCTTTGTTTATCTTAAATGCTGATGTTCCTGAGATTTAGATGCCTACATGAGATTGGTGTTCTTCCCTAAATAAAAATGATTGCAATTGTTTCAATATTTCAACATTCATCATATCTAGTTCTCCCATCTTCCTTGTTACTGTCCTCTGAATTTTCCTCAATTAACTGTTTTGTTGTTGTTGTTGCTCTTTTTTTTTTTTTTGAGTTATGTGTCTAAAACTTGGAGCAATCTGAAACGAAAATTGAAAATAAAGCTTTAGAAAGGCTTGGTAGTATTAAGCATTACTGTGATTTCATCATTTTACTCAAAATCTCACTTGTCAGAAGCCTAAGATAAAAAGGAAAACAAACAGTTATGCAACTACAAAGCATGAGATAAACTTTTCTGTTTCTCTGTCTTGATCCTAGCAATTGCTAATAGTTAACTCAGATCAGAGCTTCTCTAGCTGCTAGCATTTTTTATCGGCTTTCAGAGGAGATTACCAATGATTCTGGTAATCGGATTTCCTGTTTCTGTTTCAGCCACAGCATATACAGTTTGTCATTGACAGAGCTATGTCTGCCCATGAGATTACTAAACCTATTGAATTGGAGGCTGAGCTCACTGGACCTCGCTCTGAAATTCACATTGGCCCCAAATTGAGCTTGAGGGATCTAGACTTTTGTAATCCAGGAGCAAATGCTCCAAGTTATAGATCCTGTGGTACATCTGTACACAGGGCTAGCACTGCAATTTCAGGCCATTTCTTTTTATAGGATTAACAAGGTGAGTGCTCTGAAGCAACAATGTACAATTTAAAGGGAGCTAGCATGCAAATAAGTCAGGAAAGACAATCTAAGATACCTTTATTTAGCAATCAAACATGCAGACTTGTAGACAAATTTGACAATCTCTACTTGTGTTTCTCTTCTTCCCTGTTTGGGAGCATTATTTAGGTTTGGGAAAATGGTTGGTTGTTTGGTTAGATTCCTTTGGCATTGCTGCAGAAAAGAAATTTCTTTTGTCCTCCTCTGCCTGTATGGATCTCGGAAGTTTCCATTTGCTCTTCCTGTGTTCTTCAAAAACCATACCTTTTTTTTTCCTGTTCTGTTTGGAGATTTTTCTGTTTCCAAACTTTATTCTCAATAGAGAGATTAGAAATGATTTATTCTCTTTGCTTCAGTCATCCCATTGTCCCAAGGTATTTCCACCTCAAAATTATTGCTAATGTGGGCAAGTTGTGGTGGATTCAACATCTTCCTGGAGGTGTTCATTTTCTAACTGTATCAGCAAGACTATAAATTCAACAGATTCCTCAGGATGATATTGGAGGAGCCAGTGAAGACTGACATTTGCCTTAACAAATATTAACAAAAGGAGCATCAGAAAAAAGCAGCTACTTAATTCAGAATACTAAAAAGATGTGCAATTTATTTTTGCAAGCTGGTAATTATTTTTAGCAGAACAGAGTTTTTAGAAAAAAAATCACAAGAAGAGTTGCACAAAATATAACTGTATTTGTATGGAGAAAGCACTGGAGACAATGGGTTCAGAATGGGTTTATTCTAGTTTATTCTATCGGAGAATGAATGCACATAGGGGAAATGTGCAGCAAAGCAGAATCGCCTTTGAGTTTGTTGATGAGAGAAGGTACTTATGTGTGTTCTTATTATGTAGAAAACCAAAATATATGTCTAGGAATGCACATCTAGCAATTAAAAAGAAAAGAAAAAGGAAATACAAATCCAAGATATCTGGAAGAATCTCAAGTATTGAGTAGAAAATATAATGCTGAACAGAACTGGTTATAATAATAAGCAATCACATTCTCTATTGTTAGAGAAGGGTGATGGAAAAAAGTGACATTTTACATGTCTACTTTCCTCCATTAAGTCAGATTCCTGAGTCAATTCACAAAAGAGACATCAACATACTTAAATTCCTCGAAGAATCCAATCTGTATGCCTGTAATATTGATATGTGGGTAGAATTAATGCATCAAAGAACTGAAGAAGGAAGTCATGTGATAACTAAGAGAAAAAGTACTGGAGCTTGTCTCTGGTATGCAGCTACTTAAAAATTTCATTCTTCTACTGGATTGCTTCTTTCTTCATGATAGTGACTGTGCTTTCTCATGAACAGTCACAGACAGAAAGCAAAAAAAAAATCATTTGTTTTAAAAGCACAGTAGTTGAAATTCCCAGGAAGGGGATCATTTCGAATAATATGCCTCTATAAACACACACACATAAATTTCTAGATTCTTTCAGCCATTAATTTCCAGTAGAGATACTATTATTGCCCTGATCTCCCATATTGCTCTTGTGTGATCTCCCATATGCAGAATATTGGAATCAGAACATTGGAAGAGAAAGGGTGGGTTGTTCTCATTCAAGAAGAAACTGAAAGTATTTTCATTTAGCAAAGAGAGAGCTGAAGGAAGACGTGACAAGAAAATGAACATCAGTAGAAACAAATGGGAAAATTCATATAAATTTATATAAATAAGTAGTATACAGTTTGAGGAAAAAATAATTTTAGCTGTTTTAGCTGAAAGGAATTATGTGTCTGCTGTTTCCCTTCCAGTCCTAATTACGGGCCAAAATTTTAGTTAAGAAACATTTGTGCTTACTGACTTTCACAGAGCTCCATTCTCAACTCTTATGGACAATAAAAGCCTACTGGCAATTCAGTTAGAATTAATATTTAAGTGCACTCAGTACACTGTTACAAAATAAATAAACTTTTGAAAAGCCTTAAATATTATATTTTGTAGGGTAATGTGTTAGATACTTTCTGAAAAATTAAAATTAATGCACAGTTAATTTTCAAAGTCCTAATAGATTCTAATAAAGTTTATTTTTTCAGTTGAGCTAATTAATGAATTGCTACCTGTATACAAACTGTGGGACAAGGGCTAAATATGTATAAATATATATGTATTTTTCCTCTTCTAAAAGAACTGAGAACAAATCAGTGGAGGAAAAATTCTGATACTTCATGTATGGGTATGGCGCTTGTTTTCCAACAGTGCTTTACTAATGTTCTTCCTGTATATGAAATTTCAAAGAAGACAGCTATAATTGCATGTAGCAAAAGATTTCACACATGGTATTTAGCTTGAAAGAAAACCACTAATTATAGTATATCAAGCTATCTCAGACAGTTTGAAATGAAAAGAAAAAAAAATTGTATCCCTCAGAACTCCCACTGCTACTTTCCATCATCTGAAAGAGCTAAACTCTTCCACTTTCCTTTTTTTTCTCACTCTTCAATATTGCTCTTTAATTCATCTACTATTTTATTTAATATATAATTAAACCTTTTTTTTTATTAGAGGATGTCAGTTTTCTTCTTTCTACTTTTTCTTCTTTTCTTTCTACTGATATTGCTTGTATTACTCTAATATAAACTGAAATACAGTATGAAATATCTGATCCCACCTAGTGCACTGACTTTCAGTTAAGGATGTCAGATATTTTGCATAGCGTATTGCCTCAGACAAAAGCTCCAGAACTTCATTTCAAGTTATCTTACCTGGAAATTCCCAAGCCTTAGACTCTCCTACATACAGTTTATTTCCTTGGCATTTTGATATAAGTCTTTTTTCTAAATGAGAAATGGGACTGCATTCCCACAAAACCAATTGAAAGGTTTTGTTTGTTTGTTAAGTTGTTTAAAAAAAACAATTTTTGACACCATAGAAATATTAAATGGTAATATCAGCTTCTAATCAGCCTTAATTAAGACACGAATCAAAACTCAACAGCTCTGATGATTGATAATCTCTCAGGCAGTCCCAGCATGAACAATGGACACTCCACATGAGAGACTAGAGAAGAGAGAAAAACATATTAGAACCCAATAAAAGGATAAAACGTAAGCAGACATATTTAAAGTGGCCTTTTCTTGATGAGTGATACTAGATTCCTGTCATTGGACATCATTGAGAAAAATGACCTGGAAAAAGAGAAGATTCTGATTAGTATAGAATGCTTATTTGATCCTAAAGAAGCAACTTTTTTTTTTTTAATTCCAATTTTTAGTGTAAGTAACTAAATTTTAAGAGAAAAATGTCCTCAAGCAGTAAGTGTCCAACACACAGTATTCCTTCTCCTCCAACCTCAATTTAGGATGAAAAATAAAAGCTAGAATTTTCCTTATGATAGGCACTTTTCATAGACCTGAAAGTGGGTCAAATATTCAAGTAGATTTCTATTGGATTTTGATTGATGAATATGCCGCCAAAATAATATTCAGTTGAAAAAGGAGTGTGTGAGGAGAAAGGCACTCCAAATCTTGGCAATTTATTTTACTTTCATATAACTAGGTTTTATTGGTATTCAGATTTATTCAGTTACACACATATTTGTTCAAATATGTAAGTGTGCATATATACATGTCACAGAATCACAGAATCACAGAATGGTTGAGGTTGTAAGGAACCTGTAGAGACCATCTGGTCCAACCCCTCTGCTCAAACCGGAACACCTAGAGCATGTGGCACAGGGCCACATCCAGGCGGGTTTTGAAGATCTCCAGAGAAGGAGACTCCACAACCTCTCTGGGCATCCTGTTCCAGGGCTCTGTCACCCTCACAGGAAAGAAGTTTTTCCTCATATGGAGGTGGAACTTCCTGTGTTTCAACTTGTACCCATTACCCCTTGTCCCATGACTGGCCACCACCGAGAAGAGTTTGGCCCCATCCTCCCTACATTCTCCCCTCAAGTACTTATACATATTCGTCAGATCTCCTCTCAGCCTTCTCTTCTCCAGGCTAAACAGGTCCAGCTCGCTTAGTCTTTCCTCACATGATAGATGCTCCAGTCCCTTAATCATCTTTGTCACTCTACGCTTTACCCTCTCTAGAAGCTCCACGCCCCTCTGGTACCGCGGAGCCCAGAACTGCACACAATACTCCAGATGTGGCCTCACCAGGGCTGAGGAGAGGGGCAGGATCACCTCCCTCAACTTGCTGGCAACACTCCTCCTGATGCAGGCCAGGATCCCATTGACCTTCTTGGCCACGAGGGCACATTTCTGACTCATGGTTAACTTGTCAGCCAGGACTTCCAAATCGCTGTCTACAGACCTGCTTTCCAGCAGGTCAACCCCTAATCAGTACTGATGCCTGGGTTTATTACTGACTCTCGCTCTAATTAAAAACCCTCACTCGAACCTTCTCTCTATACCTAATGCCCATGCACCACTCTAATCCCTTACTATAAACTATTACTCTAACACTAATCCCAATTCATCACTCTTATCCCTCACTGTGTAACTTTGATTAAGACATTATGTACTCTGTTTTGAGACTCTACCACCTCTGCTTGTTCTACCAGTGTGGTACTGTACATATCACATGCCAGCTGTGCCTACTGCAAGTCATGCTTTAGCAATCGGTCTGTCTTATCACCTGATATGCTGTTACAATGATGCAAGACAGCTGAATGCCCAGTTTAACAGAAGGGCAGAACCACTGCTGCTTATTCTTACAGTGTGAAGCGATGTCTGAAGGTACTAAACCTGTAGATCGAAGTTCAGAACTATGTTATATTCTGCACTGTGTATCTCCAGAAGCCACACAGTTTCTGCTGTCTGCAGTTTAAAAAGTCTAATAAAGGTACAGGTTACACTACAATGCTGCTATCTAGCAGCCAAATGTGAAGGCTGAGCATTCTGTAGTTTGCTTTTTTTTCATTAAACCAAAAAAAAAAAAAAACCAACCAACCAAAAAAAAACACGCTCTCTGTAGAAGTATCAGCAGTCCTAGTCAATGGGGGAAGTCCCAGATGAGGGGGGACAACAGGCCTGTCAGGCTGACATTGATATTGGGGAAAGTTATGGAGCAGATTACCTTGAAGGTGGAAAGTTATGGAGCAGATTACCTTGAAGGTGATCGCACAGCATGTGTGTGACAACCAGGGAATCAGGCCCAGCCAACAGCGGTTCATGAAAGGCAGGTCCTGCCTAACCAACCTGATCTCCTTCTATGACCAGGTGACTTGCCTACTGCATGAAGGAAAAGCTGTGGACGTGGTCTACTTAGACTTCAGTAAGACCTTTGACATAGTCTTCCACAATCTTCTCCTGGAGAAGCTGGCAGCTCATGGCTTAGGCAGGTGTACTCTTTACTGGGTGAAGAACTGGTTGGCTGGTTGGGCCCAGAGGGCGGTAGTGAATGAAGTTAAAACCAGCTGGTGGCCAGTGGTGAAGCATTGGAACAGGCTGCCCAGGTTTGTGACCAAATCCCTGGGAAGTTCAAGAAACATGTAGATGAGGCACTTACAGACATGGGTTAGCAATATTCTTTCCCAAGTCGCTTTCTCTTTGTGTCAGAACACATCTTACTGCTAAAAAAAAAAAATACTGTTTTATTCAAGAGCTATCAAAAACAATTATCATTACATTTAAGCATAGTTTGGTGACCACATATCAGGGTTGTACACATTTGTAGTTCGAGATATATAAAACAAATCTGGATTTTGGCTTTGTATCATGGTAAAGGATAGTGTCCCCTTTTTAAGATCTGACCACAAATGAGGACAGAACTCCAAGAAGTCTTTTGCAAAATTTTCCAGGTTTCAGAACAAATGAACTGTGAAGTCACATGCAACAGAGGTCAGGTCAGATACATGGGAATAGAAAAGACAAGGTCAGACAAATGGGAATACAAATTTCTGTATCTTGGAGAATGACCAAAAAAACCCCCTATGCCTTGTTCAACAATAGAGAGTGCTCAAAGCAAGTAGGCGTATGTCAGAAGATAAATAAGCACTCCAGACAATAAACCAATTTAAAAGAGCATTAGAAAAATAAATAAATAAATAAATAAATAAATAATATTTATTTCTACTCTCTTTTTTCACAGTGAATTAATGATGAGAACTGTGTATAATTGGTGTTACAAATTTCTCTTTTGTGACATTCAGACTGTACTGAAGTGTACAAGGCCAGATCAATATGTTTGCTTCTTCCTTCAGCTGTAGTCTGACATATGAAGAAATTGTCTGAAAAAAATTCACGTACGTGTGCGTATGCACATTTGTATGTGTGTGTATAAAAACACACACAGAAAAAAAGAGGTAGAAAGAGGAAAAAAAAAACAATCACTTTGGATACAAAATGCCCTTGAAAAGATTATTCTTTACAGGGACATAAGGACAGAGCTGTTTTTAAATGGCAATGTAAGCTCAGAGGACTAACCTGCATATATACAGTCAATAAATCAATCTGTCTTATTCTAGCCTCTGACTATTAAATTAATATTAGTGCTGATTAAATCCTGCCAGGAATTCTTTTGTTTTTGTTTGACCAAGTTTTATTTAGAGAAGTCTCATCAGCAAATAATTTCTTTTAGCTTTTATATATGTACAAATTTACACATACACATATATATAAGTAATGTGACAATTATTCTTCTCTCTTCTGTCAGTTGAACTCCTGAACAGGGAAGCAATACTTACTTTGTGTGTGTGTCTGCCTGTGTGCTTGTATTCTTTAACTTTTAATGCTTGCAAAGTAAACATGTGTCAACCAGTATCAAAATAATAACTGCCTCTTTGGTGCTTCTTTCTCTATTTCCTTCCAAATCCTCATTGCAGACACATAAACAAGGGACAGGTCACTTGATAAATTTATACTGTCATTGCTAAAATTTAAGTATCACTTTAATAAAATATACAGGTGAACGGTCTTAAACATAGGGTGCAATTTTATTTTAGATAAGTGTCGCAAAGCAAAGAACACAGAGGTCATCCTGGTCCAGTGTAAGGAGCTTTCATATACAGATTTTAAAGACACTATAATTAAGAATGAAAAATTTTTATCTTCAATTTATTTGAGTATAGTGGCATGAGCTTCAGGAATAAAAATCTACATATCCGGAAAAGCTAGCCTCAGTCATGCTGTTTAGTCATGAATCCATGCTAAAGACAAGCAAATTTACATTTTTAAGGATCACACAGAGGTCTTTCTTTGAAAGGATTTTTATTTTTCCAAACTCTTCGAAAAGGCTGTCCAGACAATGCTTAACTCCTGATAGACCTGTTAAAAATAGTTTTTTTTAATATATATATATATATAAAATGTATATTAATATATTAATATATTAATGTATATATATATATACACACCATAGCTGATAGATAATCTGTCTACAGAATCAGGCAGTTTTCATCTCAGTCAAGACTACTAGTGTAGTCCTTTAGGATTTTTAAGCCATGTGGTGCAAAATTTTAAACCTTCATTCACACATAAATGGAGAATTGCTGAGGGAGACATCTTCTGCAGTGACTCTGGGCGACAGTAAATTGGAGAATTTTCCATTGCTTTCTAACCTTGCCCTATCACTTCATTATCAAAGGAAGAAAGAATTTTACAAGTTTCTGTACTTACTCTTCTGTATCACGCTTTATTTCCATTTCAGATTTCTGAACAGACTTACTGACTTTGATAACAAAACACAAGACATTTATATGAAAGTATAACAGCTCATTATCTGTGCCTTCATGAGGTATCTTGCTGTTTGCCCCAGATGGAGCTGATGGCTAAATATAAACAACCTCAGAGTATTAATTAGTAAGTACAAAGGAAGCCTTTTAAAAGGGCACATGTCGTGTACATTTCATCCAGCTTTCTTCTCAATTTAAAATGTCTCGTTGAGTCTGTGTAATGCAGTACAATGTCATCAGGCAAAGATCTGACCACACTTCAAAACTGGTTTAATTGTATACATCACACCATGTCTTTGACAACAGTTAAAAGAATTACCGAACATTAAGAACGCATTAATTCTTCTCCTCTCCTCTCCTCTCCTCTCTCCTCTCCTCTGGCCCTTGCTGCTCTCTGGTAAGAACCTGGCAGGACATTTCAAGCAAAAACCTTGAAATTATTCCGTCTTTCAAATCTGTCATTAGGCACTTTCCTATTACTGCCTTCATGGTAACTCTAGACTAAGAATTTAGTGGGACTAATTTGCAGTGTTTTCAGTGAAGAGCTTGCTGATGTTGATTAGCTTTATCCTCTCATTTTTGGCATTGTTCCAGCTCCTCTCCTCCCCTCCTCTCCCCTCCCCTTCCTTCCCCTCAGCTGAGGAAGTTAGCCTTTCTGTTACCCATCTTCTAGACAGACTATTTGCTTCCTTTTACTGTTAGACTCTGAGCTGACATCAGTCCAGCATCCACCAATACATATAGTGAGGAGAGTTGTTTAAACATATAGTAGAAGAAACTTCTGCAGAGTTGGGGACCCTAATTATCTCTTACAAAGAATCTGGGGGAAAATTACTGACTAGGCACAAGTAATGACGACAGGGCTACTTCTCTAACTGTGATCTCAATTATTTGCAATGGAAACAAGAATCACTACCTTTGGAAAAGCCACTTGGGAAAACTTGAGTATTTTTGTTTGATGATGTTCAAACACAAATACTATAACAAACATTAATAAGGCTTACTTACTGTAGCTTTTAATGTAGAAAGACCCATCCACCTTTAGCTATAAGGAGTGACTCTGCTACTTATTGAAAGATGGTCTTCTTTTCATCCTTCCAGATTCAAGCATCTTTCTTCTCTTGCTGAGTTACAAAATGCCACTGACCTAAAAATAATTCTAATTTGCATTTGCTATAGCCTAAGCTTTATTGTAAGATTTCATACAGAAAGGATGTATATTCTCTATCAAATTATATATCTATAAATTAATGAATCAATGGTATCCTCTCTCTAGTTTTGGCATGAACATAATCAACATCCATAAATTTCCATAGATAAGTCTCAATCTAAAATGAAAATCAGATCTGATAACCTTGTACATAATAGAAAAAAAAAACATTGCTTTCTTCGTTATAATCTGGCTTCCCTGTCACCTTTATACAAAATATCTAGAGCTACTTTTCCGTGATAACCGCATTAGATAACTGTGGAAAATTTTAATGAAACTGTTCCGATTTTCCCAGTATATGTAGATCTCCTTTGCATTTGTAGATATAAAGAGATTTTCAGAATAAAATATGAAAGACCACTAAGACTGTTTTTAATAAATTCATTTTATTGCAGTTACATGACAATATCAATGCACTTTAAGTGCTCTTACTGCTCTCTAGGAACAAAGAATCCCGCAGAGAAAAAATATTCAAATGCACTTCTGATATAAATAAGACTATTTTCCCATTCTCCCATCCATTACTTCTCCACTAACAGAGATATGGTCAGTTTATATTTTTACTTATGTTTCTGATGTATGAAGACACATACCAGTCTCAATTCCGGGCAGAGCTGCCTGTCAATCTCTGACACATTCAGAGATCAATCTTTGTATCAAAACTACCCCAAATCTCTGTTTGTGTCTGACACATACACGATAAATATAACAGACATGATGGCAACTAAATTCCATTATATGACGAAATAATAGCTCAAGAGCAAATGCTGATACAGCCAGGGCTCTGTGCCCAGGTCTGAAATAGCCAGGTGCCCATTTCTGGCTTTCTATTAATATAGCCAAACAACAGAGGCAAACACTGATATATTCTGAGTGCCATCCTCATTCTCACACAGACAGACCTTTAGTCTCATCTCTAATAGAGCTGGTGCTCCATAGCAACCATTTGACACAGCCAAAGCTCTGTCCCTGTCTTTGACATTACCAGGGTTTCATCAGCATCTCTTAAATTTCCAGGATCCATGGCAACCTTTCTCAAAGGCTCTGTCTCACTGTCCTTCTGTCCTTCATAGAAAGGCAAGGCTATGTTCACATCAGTGGTTAAGCCAGAGCCTCTTCTCTTCCTTCCTTTCTGTCATTCTTTCTTCCTTTCTTTTTCTTTCTTTCCTTCTTTCGACATTACTAGATTTCTGTTCATATCACCAACACTAGGACAAAGTTTTATTCTTATCTCGGTGTTACTAGGGCTAATGGACAACAAACCATTTTTATTTTTGCAAGAGCAAATTTATGCAAATGCACATGCACCCTGAAAGACCTACCCAAATCTTTTTGATAAATCCTCTAGATCTTTTTTGGTAAATGCAGACATAGCCAGAGAGCTGTTCTTTTCAACAGTGCATCTATGATGCCAGCTTATTTGTTAGACAGCAAAGATCTATGGCAAAATCTCTTACCAATGAAGGGTAAGTAGGAGGGTAGGGGGAGGGTAAGGAATTCTTCTATGTCCAAATATTTATTAGAAGTACTGATCATAGGATCAAAGATCTCATCTTTCCACAGTTATTCATGACCTGACCAAAAAAAAAAAAAAGCTATTTGGACTCACATATTGTTTTCAAATATGGCTGATGTGTTTTTGAAGCCACAGATAAAATAATTTCTTTAATTTCTTCTTTAATTTCTTTTAAAAAGACTGGGGAGCACATTTGTTTTATCCTATTTGTTCATTCAAGATTCACGAATTGCTGCATTCTGGCATCAGACATAAAAAGTTAAAAATTTCATCTTTTCCTTTAATAGAATTTAATTATTTAGAATGAAAGTTGATATTCTTGAATTATCACATAACATCTGCTGCTGATGTTTTGATAAAGACAAAAAATGTCTTTACCAAAACATCTCCTTCTCTCCGTGATAGAAAAGGATCGTATAAAGTTCTCAGGAAGAAAGGAAGTATAACACTTATCTGCAGATGCAAAGTTTGGTTTCTATAAGCATTCATTTGGACATTTCAGCTCTTGGATGGAATTCATTCCAGTGCACCTTCTCCTTTTTGTCTGTGTGCACCAGATATGGTTAATCAGACAAATGAGGTTGCATGAAGGTATGAACCAAGTGGCTGAGCTGTCGGAAACAGGTGAAATATTCAGCACAGCAAATAAAGTAGAACAGATCTCTCACTATATCACTTAACTATCTTGGACTATCAGTAAGACTTAACATAACTTCTTTAGTGTGAGGAATATGTCCTATACCAATCATGATTTTTTTTCCAGATCTGGTACTTTATCAGCAATCATAAATGATCAAATGATCCTTTTTATGGTTCTCCTGAAATTTCCAGAAGAATTTCCCTATATATTTATCTTTCAGTTTCCAGCTGCTGGAAACTGGTTTGGCAGTGGAAACTGGAAAGAAGAGTAGCAAATATCTCTTCCGTGCTCTTAATACTTCATTGCCAATATCCAGATATCAAGTTTTGAATGTGTGAAAACCATGAATGATGCCCAAGTTAGTGCATTATTCATGTTTTCTTCCTTCACTTTGTTTACTTTCATTTCTATAAAGTATTTCCTGAAAGGAAAATATAGTACATCTTGTTTAATATTTAACCATGGCCTCAGATTTTAACTGCAACAGGATAGTGGTTATAGGAAAAGGCATATTGCTTGAATAGAATAGGGTAAAAATGGGGGAAGGTGAGCAAAAGTGAGGACAGGGAAAGAACAGAGAACCATATATAAGCTGCAGACAGTATGGGTGATGCTAGTGTACAAACAAAATGAAAGAGAGAAAGGCCTGCAAGAGCACTGAAATTCTGCATTTCTGCTAAAGCACTTTTGAGGCAAATACAAGTGATGACTAGAGCACCTAGATAAGAGAACAGAGACATTGAAGCTAAAAGAAACAGGACAGGGTGCAAAAGAAATACCTCTTTTTTGCAGACCTGAAATCGACAGTCCTAAATCTTAATATTAGATGCCCAGCAAATAGTTTTGGAACCACTGACAAACACTTTTTAAGTAGCAGGATGCATATGGAGATGTACTGTCATGTATTTCTAAACAATAAATAGAAATAACAATAAAAAAAATCTATTTAAGTATTTGCAAGGAAGTGATCAGATGCAATACTGCTGAAAATATATTCAGTGAATCTTTACATAGTTTTGTCTTTTTTACTTATTTTATCAGTTAAAAAAAAAAAGAGAGAGAGAGAGAGAATGCAAAAATCATTGTCCTAGTATAATAACACTAATTTTGTAACATCTAAAAAGCCTTTGCAAGTTTTCTGGAGATACCTGTGGGGGAACTTAGTCATTTCAGCTCTGCCCTCCTAACACTGAAATCCAAGGACTGTGAGCAAAGGGATATTGTAACAACATCCAAATATCAATATGCTCCTCCTTTCTACCCACACAACTGATATAATTATTATTATTTCCCCACCCTACATATGAAAGTATTTAATTATAGAAAACATGTTTTTTTTTTGAGATACATCTGGTAAAAATTTTAACAAAATATGATTAGAATGTACTGTGTATCAATACTGTAGTTTTTTGTAGATTAAAGACTAGTGTTTTTTAAATATATATATATCTAAAGTCAAAAATCAGAACATGGAGAAAATGATTCAGAAGCACATTCTAAAAACATTTATTTTTTCAAGGTAAAGTTGAAAGATAAATCAATAAACCAATTGTGAAAGTTAGATTTAAAGCTGTACCTGTTCCTAAAGTGTACAGGAATAAAAAATGCTCTATGGAGTACACAGTGAGAGAAAACAAGAGGGTTTTTTTGTTTGTTTTGTTTTTCAGAAAGGCTATCACCTTTGAAGTAATTTTTATCTGCAGTACAGAGCTTTTACTGTGGTAAACTGAGAGAACGTCACCTTCAAATCAAATGATTCTCTTAACACATCTGAAAATGTTTCCCTTCATTTATCAGGCTCTCATGCTCGTAGAAAAGCACAACTATACAAGCAACACTGCAAATACATTTTAACTACATGACTTCTAGGTGCACCAACATCTTGGGTTCAAGTCTTCTTGATGAATACATAGTGCTCCAGAACAGAAGTCTCCATTTGAGCTACCCACTCTAAGTGGACAGAGACATGCAGGCTCATTTACAAGGTAGCCCAGTAACCTTGAAATGAGGGTGAAATTTTAAACCCCTATTTCATTGCATTGAGTAGGAAAAGCACTTCAGAGAGCAACCTTGGATAGTAATTTCTTCTCTAATTTTTCTGCAGAAAACTACAGGTAATGAGACACATTAACCCACATGTTCACTTTCTTCCTTCCTTTTTGCCATCTGCTGAATTTAAAATATGACATGTGGTAGGACTATATATTCATAAATTCCACATGGTATGATGGAGAAAGTGTATTTAAAAGTTTCTTTTCCAGCATTAGTATAGCACATGTGCAAATGACAAAAGGATGACACAGTGCCTATTAATAAAATAACTTCCATATTAAAAAATAATATATGTATGTATAGCATTTAACTGAATTCCAACTGAATATTTCAATTAGCTATATTCCTAGATTTTTTTTTTTTTTTGGAAGGAGGTCCTAGTTTGTTTTCTTCACTAGTTGTCTAAACTTCTTGGTTTGCATGCGTGGAAAGCATGCTCGAATTTCAGGTAAAATTTCAGTATTTGGCTGAGAAAGAGAGGCTACTTGCTTGAGCTACCAAGTTCATTATGAAAAGCAAATACACATAAAACTTACGTTTTTTGGGCCTGTGAGTCCCTGTAGAGTCAATAAAAATACATAGGATGTTTTGAATGGGGATTTATTTTCTTAAAAATATCCACTTCAGGATACTTCAGAAGTGATCCACTTCAGATGTTAGATCAGTTTTAGAGGCCTAACATTGAGAAGCTTAATTTAAAATAGATTAAACCTCCTCTTTATTTTATTTTTAATGAAAGTTGCTTCAGCATCAAATGTTTCCTTTTGTTAACATTCTCTCCCACTCATACCATATAAAGGGAATGGTGATGTTTTAAACCATTAACCCCACATCCATTACGTTAAATGTAATGTTAATCTTACTTTCAAAGCCCTTATCCTCCATCTGTTGCTAGATGCAGTCTTAAACATATCCTGTTACATGGTACAGCTGGAAGTGCAATAAGGGATAGTCAGAGCATGACTACAACTCAGGCTTGTAGAATCTGGAGAGTTTACTTTATTCCTAATGGTCCTGAGATTCCCTGATCCAAAGCTCAATTATTGCCATAGTGCTATGATTAAAAAGAGATGCTGAACAACATATATAAACTTATGGTAATACATGTATTAAATCATCATTACATGTCTTTTATTAGTTTCTCTCATTAACAGGTTGCTTAAGTAGCTGAATATTCCACTGACTCCAACAGGACCAAAGGGTGAATCAAAAACATGAAGCAACATCTCTCTGCGTTGTCATGCATATTTTAATTAAAAGTTACTAAATGACAATACAAAGGATTTTTAAGAAACAAAGTTTCTCATATGTGTTCTTTGTTAATTGTTTTGTCATTAAAAAAGGGGGGGCTGGCTTTTTCTATCTTAGAGATTCATTAAAAAATATATCACAGAAAACATAAGATTTAATTGTTTCCTACTAATATGATAGTCACATACAATGTTTATCACTTTAAAGTAAGAGACTAAAGCTTCTCTGAAAACTTTGGAATTAACATGTTTCTTCTTATTAAGAGAAAAGAAATAACACACTGAAGATTTATATTTAATATATACTCCTCCTCCTTAGTCTTAAACATATGCAAGAATACATATGATGTCCTTGAACTGTTTTGAGAATTTCAGATAATTCGTTTGATCATGTGGACTATTTTGTCTTAGCCTGTTCCTTGGGTTTGCTGGTGTTAAGTGGACAGAACCTGTTATCAAACTAGCCTAATAAAATATATAACTATTGTACATAAAAACATACTAGCTATTATTAAAAAAAAAAGTGCAATAACCTAGTCAAGACGGTAAAGAGCACTATCTATAGACTTTAGAAATTGGAATAAAATATGTATAAATAGCAGAAAAAAGTACCCCAAACTTACTCTTTTGTGCTTCATATCTTTCTCAAGGGAAATTGCTGCTACATTTCAATGCCTTTATAAAAGCTTTAGAGAAGAAAATAGTACGTACAGTGTAAAAGCAGGTACAGAAAGTGGCAATGATCATATCTTCTTAGATATGACCCTTCATATCCATGGATTTCTTATGATATTTCTCCAGAGCTCCTTTGATTTTCTTTGCTTTTTAATTTTATAGTAAAATAGTCCAGCATCATTTCCTGATCTCCTTCAATACCCTGATATATTCTCTACTCTTCATTTCATCTGCTGTGTTGCAGATAGTTAGGGAACGGCGGCCGGAAGATATCGTGCTGTACGGAAAGATAGGGCCCCTAATAGCCAATAGTGTCTAGTCTATGGTGTAAGCAGACGGATGTGACGTTGTAAACCTAGCTATATAACACCTTGTTACCCATCAATAAACGCCATTTGCCGTCCACCACATTTGTGTCAACTAGCTGATAGCCCGAGTGGTTTGGGGGTGGTCGCCGTGCCGTCCCTGAACCAGGTCGCTGCAGCCGTTTGAACTGCAACAAGTGGTGCCGAAACCCGGGAACGTCATCGCCTGGATGAGCGAGCAGCGTGAG
>NW_010586779.1:367852-381104 GCF_000705375.1 Tinamus guttatus
GATCAGAGCGGACATTTCAAAAAACGCCGAAGCCCAACGAAAAAGTACCGGAGCCCGGAAGTGACCAGTCAGTCGAGTTCCGCCTCCGGATCAGCCACTAGTCAGGACGAGTGGCTCACAACCGATTCAAACTTAAGGAAGGAGAAAAAGAAGGTAAACATCCGAATTAAAGAAAAACCGGCGGGAGCATTCATGATTAAGCATGTTGCAAAGGAAGAGCATCTGACCCCACTTCAGGTGGCTGTTACCTTCAAAATAAAACTAATGAAAATTGTGAGTTTCTGTTCACAGGACCGGATCATCGGACACCCCCGTAACCCGTACACCCCGGTGACAAGCGTCCCGCCCGAGCCTGTGAGTTCCACGCTGACCGAATCCAGAAAACAACAAAACAGCATCCACAGGAGGGGGCCGCGATGCCTTTGCGTTATCTTAATTTTGCAGCTTGTCACTATAGGACAGGTAGAGTCACACCAGCCCTTTAAATGGGGTACTTGAACAGATCGAACAATCTCGAGCAATTAGTACAAAAATAACTACAGGGCCACCAGTTTTCAGTGCCATGCCTTGCCAACTAGCATCCATTGAACCCTGTTCCAAACGCAGCCGGTACAAAAATTTGTTCACCGGTTCGCCGTGGTTAACCACCCTGATATCCACCTTGATAGGGCCGATCACAATGATCATGATGATGCTAATCTTTGGACCCTGTATATTGAATAAGCTCATGCCGTTTGTCAAGAATCGGCTAGAGAAGGGTAACATCATGTTAGTAGAACACCGACAACTGCTTTAAGAATATATCCACTCAGTATTACCCCCAAGTTATCCCAAGGTACACCCTATTCCTACACCCTGGTATTACCTGTCATCCCCTACCTTCTACGCGCCTTCTTCTTTGTGCCTTATGTTTTATGTCAAGTTTATGATATGTAATTTTAAGATTGGTATAACTATAAGAATAGAATAAGATAGTAATAAGAATAAGATAGTTGTATTTTAGCTAGTTTTGTTATGCATAGGGAGGGGGGAAGTTGTTGCAGATAGTTAGGGAACGGCGGCCGGAAGATATCGTGCTGTACGGAAAGATAGGGCCCCTAATAGCCAATAGTGTTTAGTCTATGGTGTAAGCAGACGGATGTGACGTTGTAAACCTAGCTATATAACACCTTGTTACCCATCAATAAACGCCATTTGCCGTCCACCACATTTGTGTCAACTAGCTGATAGCCCGAGTGGTTTGGGGGTGGTCGCCGTGCCGTCCCTGAACCAGGTCGCTGCAGCCATTTGAACTGCAACATGCTGAAAGAAGAAAAAAGAGAGAAGAAGGAAAAAAAAGGAAGACAATTAAACAGTCTTCTGGATACAAGAAAAATATAAAGCTTAACATACAACCTGGAGGCTAAATATCCACTGGATGAGCACAAATAGACACTCCTATACCTCCCTCCTGAAATTTAAAAATCAGATCTCATTCTTTTCTTTTTCTTGATTTTTGTTGTGTGTTTGTTCTTACTGTTCAGAGTAGTTAATTTCTTTGTCTTGTAAGATCACAGTTCTCACACTTGAATGTTGCCATATTTGATGCTTTTTTTGCACCTCTCCTTATTTTCTCCCCTTTAACTGTATTGTTTATCTCTTTTAGTCACAATTCCATGTGAAATTTTCATTTACATCATTTTTTTTACAAATATTATCCTTGTTACGTACATATTCCTACAACTTTTTAAAAAGACGGCATATAAAACTTTCCTTTAACCTATTTAAGCCTTAACTATGTGTGCTTTCCACAGCTCATGAGATAAAAAATACAAATTAATATTTATGTAGCTTTTTTTGGGGGGGGCTAACATAGCACTCACATTTCAGTGAATTTTTTCTATTTCTGTTATTGCCAAACAGTTTATGAAAGTCAAAACTGATCCCAAAGTGATCATACATAATTGCATGTAAATAGTTTTTAAATTCTGGTAAAATTTATGTTTTTTTTTCTTTTTGATAAAAAGTGTTAAAAATTATTCAAAGTTATTAATAGAAAATTTAAGAGCAAGATGAATAAAGGTGATTCTTTTCTGACATTTTCTTTCTTTTTAAAATATGAAGTGTTTCATTCTAAAGTCTGTTCAATTATTCATGCTTTGGGGTTGTCTAGCACACCTGTTTATTGCTATGCAAAAACATGTACAGTTGGGCCGTCCTTGATCCAGGTCTGCTTTCTCTTCCTGAGAACTAAAGCTATTTCTCTCCCTTTTTAGGCGGGTAACTAAGAGTGCTAAGACAGAAAGCATTTTACACCGGTGGTGGCTTTTAGGACATCTCATTCCCTTCTCTTCCATAAATACCTATTAAACATTCACTGAGTGAGACTGAGAAAGAAACGGACAAAAACACTTCTGCCTCATGCTTAGGCTACTTACTTGCCTGTTCTAGCAAATGTTTCTAATAAAAAAAAATATCAGAAGCACTCACTGCAGAGACACTAAATCCCAGGTTTACCTGTTTCTAGCTGAGTGCCTTAAATTTTTGTATATTCAGTCATGTTCCTACAGACCCAATGAGGGCTTGAGTATTTAATTAAAAATAGAACAATCCCTGCAGAAATTTCTGAGAATTCCTCTTCCTTCCATTACCAGATAGTCTTGTAGTTAGTGGATCTCACCAAATACATGAAAGCTGTGTGGCTTTTTGATTGTTTAACTACTTATATCTTAGCTAGGAATCTCCTTTCCCAATGGGAAAAAGCAGATCCCCACACCAGAGAAAAAAACATGAAAACTTGTGGGAATAAAGGGTGAAGATCCATGCTCCTTGCTGCACTTACTATCACCAATAGGCTGCGTTTTATTCAAGTTATATTTTGTAGCTCAGTTGTGTTGTCTAAAACAGCAGTTTTAGACACCTAATTTTCCTCAGTAATTTCTTCCAATACCATGAATTTCTGTAAATAGGTGGATGACACAAAGACAAATTCTTTCTTGTGGATCCAGTCATTTGTGCAGTTGCAGACTCATATTTTACAAGTTTAATTTTCATCTTTCTAAACAACTTTCATTTCTCAGTTATTAAAAGTGGAAGTGATAGCCACAATCTAATGCTGACATAACTGTAAAAATGTATTTTTGGCTGTGGAAACAAATTGTTTTATGTTTATGACATTGTGTACGACACATTTCTGCTCTTTGAAAAACAATAAGATTTATTGGATCATTTTTCCTTTGCTGACAATGCCTTACATGTGTTTAAAATACAGATAATGGACACTGTGCATACCAATGCATGGCAAAATCTGATAAATAAAACAAAAGCTCCACCAAGAGTATGATTGCTGCAGTAAAAAATTCAAAAGGGGCCCATAACAACGTCAGATTGAGAAAGGTTCATTAGAGGTTTGTCATACTATATTAAGTCATAGAATAGCTGACAACACTATAGGTAAAGATAAGAGAGCTATGAATTGCAATAAACATTGCAGTTCAGCATGAAAGCACTTTTGAAACAAATGAAGTAGTAAATAGCGTATAGAAGAATGAATATGAAACAGCACTGAACAACAATTCAGAAAAAAAGCTACAGCTACAGAATGGCCTGAAAATGTTCTTATTATGTTGCCTAGGATTTATAAGTCAAATACAGTCATGTAGCACCAAAATACCATAGATGGTTACAGAATAAGATCCACAGATAAGGTGCAACATGATCTGTCACATTGGAAAAAGAATTACCTCTTTGATGAATGTCAAGGTAAACTTGAGGTTTACTCACTCATCTGCATTCATCACTGTTAATACAAGAGGTGGGGAAAAATAACACCCAAAATGGAAGGAAAAAAAAATAGCATGGAATGGATGATCAAATCATTGACTAGCTTTTTTTATGCCTGTATTACAACACATTAGTGCAGCTTTTTTTTTTTTTTTTTTAGACATTCAAGCTAATGGAACAGTTAAGAGAACGTATTTATATTCTTGGGTCATATTCTTCTACCGAGAACACAAAAGGGATCCTCTTTATATATGAAATTAATTTGTTGCAGGGGAAGAAATCACTTTGAACATATGGGAGATTTTTATATTTTGAGGGTCTACTGCAAATAATTAGTAGCTTAATACATTAAACTCTGTTTACCACCTGGAGAGCCTGTAAATAGATCTTCTAGTGAGTGGAGAAAGGCCATAATTGGACATATAGCAGGAAGTGGAGGAATGTTGTCCCTGGGGGGCATACATGTAATCAGCAGGACTATTTCCTTGTTGTAGGGTAAAGAAGCTTCTGAAATGCACACAAAACCTTCTAGTATAAAATGTATGACAATAAATTCTAATATACAATATATGACAAGAATTGTCAGGCAGGTATTGCAATCTGCTCCAATACAAAATTGTATAGGTTCTAGGGCATGGTATCTTCCAAAATAAAAAAATAGAAGAGGTTATAATGAAAGATTCTGGGAAGACTAGAATAAAAATACTGAAAAAAAATATATACATTTAAGTGAAGTGAGAAGGCAGCCCAGCAAACAATACAAACTATGCTGGTCCCCTTAGTCACAGCATGGAAAATAACAGATATTCCTTCCATAAATCCTAAAGTATCTTTACTTGTCTCTTCAGACTTTGCGAAGAATTCTCACAGAACCTACAATAGTAATAGCTGTACACACAGACATGCAAGAGAGATGAAACCCTTCATTGACTGATCTTTCTCCCATATTATATTTATGAAAATACAAACAAACTTAGGCAGTGTCTGGCAATCAGAAAAGTATTCATAGTGGCATGATTCTTCCTTAAAGATTACTTGACTTTAAACTCTCCTACAGAGCTGCAAATTTGAAAAAAAATTGCATTTGCATTCAATTTCAGGCACATTTTATTTCACTGAAGATACACATTTCTGCTGCAATTTAGAGAAAATATTAAGCAATATCATAAAAGGCAAGACTGTCACTTAAAGTGGTGTATTAGCTATCCATCTATCTGTATCAGCTGTTCTGTCACAGAACTGATAGCTGAGCATGAACTGGTGCATTAGCTGGAAAAGGAATCAAGCTGTACTTGTTGATGACTGATTAGTATTGAATAATGGAGAGCTGAGAGGGTAACTGAAATAGACTTTGAGCAGCAGCTTAACATGTGCAAATTCTTACTGGGAACCATCCAAACAATTCCAGGTTACGTGGTCAGGACATAGTCCTATATTACATTGGAAATGATAAAGCAATTAATCAGTTAATAACTGCAACAGATAAAACACAAAACAAGACATTGAGTAGAGAGGCCAGCGGAGAGCCATGAAGATGATTAAGGGAATGGAGCATTTGTCATAGGAGGAAAGACTAAGCGATCTGGGCCTGTTTAGTTTGGAGAAAGGAAGGCTGAGATTAACATTTGGTTTTGATTTGATTAACATGTTCAAGTACCTGAGGGGCGATTGTAGGGAGGATGGGGCCAGGCTCTTTTCCATGGTGGCCGGTGACAGGATGAGGCGTAATAGGTGTAAGTTGAAACACAGGAAGTTCCACCTCCATGTGAGGAGGAACTTCTTTACTGTGAGGGTGCCTGAGCCCTGGAACAGGCTGCCCAGAGAGGTTGTGGAGTCTCCTTCTCTGGAGATTTTCAAAACCCACCTGGGTGCCACCCTGTGCCATGTGCTTTAGGTGTCCCTGCTTGAGCAGGGGGTTTGGTGTAGATGATCTCTAGAGGTCCCTTCCAACCTTAACCATTCTGTGATTCTGTGATTCTGTGAATGAATGCAAAATATACATAATTGGAAACTATGGCCTAGACCTTTAATTTCAAGATTCTGAAACAAATGATCTTTAACAATACCAAAGTTATTGTTTTCTGCTTACCCTATTCCTTAGGGAACCAGTTTTCTTTATAAATCCACTTTTGTACTGAGATCTGAGTGAGCCTAACTGAGGCTGAGTGCAGAGTGAGAGTGACTGTATCCTGAAAAGTTTTAAGAGACGCTAAGCAGTACCTAGTGGTCTGCTGGAAGGCAAGAATCTGGAAAGATTTACCATCTGTATCTTCTAATTTTGACCTTGTCTTTTGTTTTTCCTGATGAGAAAAAAAATAGAGTGAATGTCTATACATTCACAATGCCCTGTGAATATCTTCTGTCATTTGATAACTGAAGCTACTTCTTGCAGAGTGAGAAAGGAGTGTTTAATCACACTTTGTCCTTTATTTAAGAACGAAAGAAGCATTTGCTCTTTCCTACTGTTTTATTGGAATCTAGTAGGAATAGACTATGTCAGACAGGCTGGGTAGGATTCGTGTCAAACCTCTGAACCTATGACATCAAACCCTGTGAAAAGAAAATAGGAATTATATAGAATAAAGATAATACAGCTGATCTTTTTAGCCATCTACTTTATGATGGGATGGCCTAATGGAGTCTATAAACTAAGGGAGACTAACCCAAATGTAGACTTCCACGATGCATAAATATATCATTAGGCAAGTATAACTCACCCTTGAGATGATACACATTTTCAAGAGAGTTATGAATTCATATGCTACCAAATGTTTACTTATTTTTTGTTTCATTTCAAAAAAAAAAGGTATTTCAAGTGTTGAATTCTTCTACTTTCTGTAATCAGATTGTATATTAACAAATTCTATGTTGCTCAGATCAATGAGGTACAGAGAACTGCAATCCTAAATAGTCTGAAATTCCTATAGTTAGTTCAAGCGGAAAATTACACATTACGTATTTAGAAGCCAAAAATCATGCATGCTGAAGAAATTCAGAGGTTCTGAAATTGTACTTTTTTACAAACCTGCTGAAAAATGTAGCTCTTGATGAGACAGGAAGGGATAAGCACGCTGTCTGTAAGACACATACTATGTCATAGAAATTGGAAGTAACAAGTGCTGCAAAGTCATTGTACTGAGGTCATTTGCAAACATAAGATAACAATGATTTTGAAACTCTGTAGTTGAAGCTGACTGTGGGCATTCTACTGCTGTAGGCAATCATCTAAAGCATCCCACATTTTTGGCCGTCCCATTTAATTTAACATTTGGATTTTACTTCTGCACTTAGCCAATTTTACTTCTACTTCTAGCCAATTAAAAATGCTGTGTTGTCTTTAAATTTGTTTTTTATTCTGCTTTTCCTGAGAAAACAGTCTTCTTACTCCTCCTCTTCATTTACCAGATAAGCTATTTTTCAAGAGTGTATATTTTTACCATCCTTCTTTAATCTTTGTCCCACTATTTCTGGTTAGCCACATCTGTTTTGTATTTAGCAAAATGCTATGCATTTTTTTTTTGTCTCCTTATTCAGTGTTATGTGCTTTTTCCTTCTAAACCTTCCTTCTGATTTTTTTTTTTAATCATATATTTTCTATCAGTCCTTCCAATCACGGCTCCATAAACATCACATTAAATCAGTGACTGCATACACTACCATTACAACTTCCTATTCTCTATCATTCAGACACTAAATTTTTCCCCTGCTTATGCTTGAGCACATGTACATCTCAAATACTCAAACAGATGAAGATTTTCTTCTTCCTCTACAGGCACACAGTGTAAACATAATTAAATTCAATGAAAGTGTTTTTAACATGACAAGCCATGCAGGAGCTGCTGTCTTCTAGAACATTTTTTTCTGAGGTTGGAAAAACACTTAAAGAATTTCCTCAGAATAGTTTTCCTGGGAAGACAGGGAGTTTAGATATTTTGCTCTGAAAAAAAAAAAAAAACACCTCTCTCCAGTTCTTCTGTCCTGCTGGCTTCACAGTATCTTCCCCTCACTTTGCATTGCATATCTCACATACTCACATGTACAAATTACATCCTCTTTTTCCTGGGGAGGAAAGGAAGAATTTTGTGGATGAGCACTAGCTCACAGATTTATGCCCTAGCACAGTGGCAGTGTCAATAAGGAAACAACTCAGCCTTTTTTTTGTATTTTTTGTTCTTTCTTCTTCTTCTGCCATGTACTCTGAGCCATTAAAAGCTTACATGACAAAGATTTATGTGTGTTCTCAACTACATTTTCAGGGTTTGTCAGTCTCTATTTCATCCTATATTCCTGTTCTTGTTTTCATGTTTTGTTTTCCCATCAGTGTCCATGTTCTTCAAATATTAGATCTCTCCTTGCAATGTTTTTCATACTCAAACTCCCCACGATCATCACAGCATGAATAGCAGCACATAAAAAAAGTTTGATATCAAGAGCAGGTTCCTTATTCCTCAGGTGGAGGTCCAAAGTGAGCATATTCTCCTGCCAGATCTTGTTATTAAGCCTCTCCTCCCTGCTCCACTCCCTACCCTCTATTCCTGTTCCTCCTCTAATATTCTTAAAATTCCCTCTCTTTTGATATCTTCGTAGTTAATGTTTTTAGTAATCTTGTGTTATTGCTGTGCTATCCTTTCATCTTGCTGGCTGTTTGCCATATATACTTTTCTTCTTAATTCTTGCAGAAGCTGTTTATATTTATTGTGCGCCATAAATGCTAATCAGTGTCAAACATCTGATTCACAGAATGTAATACTTTCCTTAAAGTGATCATCCTCAATCTCAAAAGACCGTGTCTTCATTTTGACAGAATATTTTTATCCATCAATTTGCTGTCATTTGATTAATCGAAAGTTCACTTGCATACAACATCTTGCTTACTAATGGAAACTGGAGAGGCTCAGTCCAAACTGCAGTAAATAAATCTTGAAATATTCCACAGTCAGGCCCTGTGTGTACTATGTGGCAAGCTGAACCTAAATCCTAAGTAACCTACCTGAGATTCTGCAGCATTCCAGTGTTCATGCAGGCTATTGTTTAGTAGTTTCAAATATATGTTATACATATTCTTTACAAAAGGTACAACAGGAAATAACACCCCAAATGGCATATCACTGTTTTATATAATTATTTATTTACTTAACCACTGAATATGTGAAGAGCTAAATTTGCAAGCCTGGGTTAGAATCACTGCCTTTCTGTTTGTCATAGAAATGACAGATTTTTTTTTTTTTTTGGTTAGTTTGTATTTTGTTTAGTTTTCCTTTCAACAATAATCTGTTTTAATTTTGGAGCATTAATCAACATTTTGTGATTATTTTGCTTAGTCTTGTAGGTCCATGGCAAATAGGGTTTTTGTTTTTCTTTAATAAACAGCCATAATTGCAAACTAGTGGGACATTCAAGCTTACCACCTTCAGTTTTGACATCAGAACCAAGAAGAATTGGCAATATTGCGCCCTCAGTTCTGGAAATCACTCTCTCAATTGTCCAATATAGCTCAGGTTTTCTGACATCCAAGGTATGAGTAGATTTTTCTTTTTACTTAGCACTTTAAAGGATGCCGAGGAGTGGTTTTAAGTATATTGATTTTGTTTTATTTTGTTCATGCCATGGTTGTAATTTGCAAGAGTTTATATTGATTCCTTTTAAATATAATTGCATGTCTATTGCCTAAATTTCCACTTCCTTGCACTTTTTATTGTCAATTTCACCTGTGTTAAGTAGGTATAAAATGATTCTACTCTTTTGGTAGCACATTGCAGAGATATAAATGATTACAACACAGTGCAAAACTACTGAGTATCTGAGCTTTGATATTCAGAATATATTTAGTAATTGTTATGGGTGTTCACGTAAATGGTCAAAAAGCATGAAAACTGATCTTGAGAAACAGTAATACAAAAATAAAGATTATATTTTAGAAAATTTAAAAACTGAGAAATAAGAATTGTGTTATAGATATTCTCTAATATGAGTTATATGAATCATAGAATCATAGAATCATAGAATGCTTAGGGTTGGAAGGGACCTCTAGAGATCATCTAGTCCAACCCCCCTGCATACGCAGGGACACCTAGAGCACGTGGCACAGGACTGCATCCAAGCGGGTTTGGAAGATCTCCAGAGAAGGAGACTCTACAACCTCTCTGGGCAGCCTAGCATAGTTGATGCTCTACTCCAACTTTTTCAGGTTAAACCTATCATAGAAATGGAACTTCCATGTCTCTCAAAATTTGCAGTTGTATTTTTAATTTTGCTTCACAGCTTGAAGAAATACCCTTCTCCTCCTCCTTCAGTTTTGGGGCAATATTTCCCAGTTTTATTTGTAAACTCAAAACACAGCTGCCTCATAGTCCTTCTGGTGCAAGCTGGGTTTGTTAGGCAAGAAGCTGACATTACCAAATGGGACTGGTACCCTCTTCTTCCAGGGAACAGCAGAGAAGGAAGCAGGAGGTTCTGTAAACCTAATCAACAAGTCCTACAGGAAGTCACAAAAGTCACAAGCACTGAAAGCATAAACAACAGATTGAGAGGTTGATTAATGGGAAGAAGTCTCTTAAGTCTATATTGGCCAATCAAGTTCAGAAAGGAGGTTCATTGTTTTAAGTGTGTATACTATAAATAAGGGAGTTATTTGATGTTCTAAGAGTTTGGAACAGACTGTATTACATGATCTTTCAATAAATGGCTTAAGTATGAGCTAGGTAGGTGGTTCTCTGGGCTATCACATTTCATGAATAGGCTGAGGTTCTTGGGAGAGCTTCTTCCCTGGGAAAAATGGACTGCCATGCTAGCTTTGTGCCTCTCTCATGACAGTATAAGCAGGGTCATCAAAAGGCACAATTCTCGATTACAAAATGAAGAGATTACAAGATGTAATTTAAGAACTAGGATGTTATAAAATCTCTTGAAAAGAAAAGACTTTGAGTGGAGGAATTTAGGTCAGATTATTAATTAACTAATAGGTAACTAATAAGCAGTATGGACTACAAACCCTCGCATAGCATTTCCTGCTGTGAACACATATATAGAGCACTTAGACAAATATCTACAAAAGAAATTGCAGGGTACAAATGTTAGGCAGACTTAGATGAACTATATGATATTCTTTTATGCTGCAGTATCATGGTGGCAATGGAAAATATTTTCCCACTCCGGCTATATTAAACCGTGAGTGCATTATTTATTTTTAGGCCAGATTTTCAATAGTAAAATGACTTAAGACTCATTCTACTTTTTTGACATTTTTAGTAAGAAGACAAATTATCTTTACTTTTTACTAGGATCAAGAACACATCCACTACTTCTTATAACCCTACTCAAAACTCTGAAAATCAATTTGACAACATAGTTAAACCAATTCCATCCTACAGCCATTTCCTAGGTAACGAATCACAGAAATAAACTGTACATGGTGAGAAAAGAAATAAAAACATCTCCACTCTTTCTGCCTTTCATATTCATATTTTAATCTGTATTTATTTTTAATTTATGTATCATTAGTCTTATTTATGGAGAACAACAACTGACCTTTAATTTACAAAGCCTTTGTAATAAGTCATCATCTTTTTAACAGCAAAGCATGTAGGGCAATAGGATTGTGTTCAGACTAGGAATTTTTAGTACTACTAAAACAGAAATGGTGATTTTTTTTTTGTAACTGACACAAATTCAAAGAGAAAAGGAAAAACAAGCTAAAATACTGATAGTTCATGGATAAAACATATATTTCTAGCTTAATCATGAGAGGGTAGAGTACTTTGTACTCACCTCCAGGAAAGTGATGGTGTGCTGTGTCTGATAATATGTGAATTTTTCACATAACATTTGGCTCATTGATTGCAAAACACTCTCCATTATTGTGACAGCAGGGCAGCTCAAAAGATTTTCATATAGCTCTAACTAACTGGCTGCATCCACATATTTATACAAAACTTCTGCACACTTCATTACCAGCTCCACTCCTTCCTTCAGCAGTTCTAATTCTAAGTTTAACAAAAGTGATCTGTATAATGTTTTTTATTTCTTTTTCTCTAAAACTTTATTCACAGTGGAAAACTTCTCTGTGGCTGTTTTTTGTAGCAGGCTGTTGGAAAACAAAACAAAATAAAACAAACCAACAAAAAAATGGAACCCAAACCCCACAGTCTTTCCCCCCTTTCCAAGATTTCTAAGCATAAAATGTTACACACAAGGCAACAAAATCAAAACCAAAAAACTGAGGCCATACAAGCAAAGATAGCATCCTTAGACTGAAGATAAATTCAAAGATCTACCACCAAAGCAAATGACTGAGAGTAAGAAGACTAGTTAATAAATACTTTAGCTGACACTTGTGCAGCAACTGTTTTCTGGATGATGACTATTTGTAGAAAGTAATCAGTATTGACTATCTTACTTTGAAGAGGATATGAGCTTGAGAAGGGAGACATGATGCATGAGAAATAAGTGTATCTAACCTGAAACAGAGTTGAAGGAGATCATTATTTAAACAAGCATCTTCCACCACTGTCAAAGCAGGAATAGGTAAGGAAAATGTGCAGGTGGCCTCTATTCCTCCTCCTCCTGCTGCCTAACCCTTTCCATGAGAGAAATGAAAAGAGGCCTGCAGTCTTCCAGCCCCTTTCTTCTTGTTTCCGTGTTTAAGTGCTCCTTGGGGGACTGAAGAAGTCTTCCTTAAGGAGAGTAGAAAGTAGGGGAGAAAATATCTATGGCAGAAAATATCTGTGAAGAAGGATAAAAAATATGTATGCAAAATAGATGCTCATAGTCACTGACATCTCTTATTTAGATTTGCACCCAAAACCAATCAAAACCATATCTTAGCCCTCTGCTTGTTAGAACCTTCTTAAAATACTACTAATCTGTCACAGATTTTGTTTGTTTGTTTGTTTGTTTGTTTCCATTCCTGCGAAGTGGGAACTTCCAAGCCCGGTCTTCATTTTCTGATGTCTCTGGACCTTTCTCACTCCTCTGCGCTAGTTGTGAATTCTAACCGAGTCAGCAATACCGAGAAGCACGGAGCAGCTCTATAAGCCAGAGATCCTCTGCATGTGAGCAATACACCTGTGGCTGGGCCTAATAATCGGGAACAATTCACAGTAGGGCTTTTGAGGCAACAAACCACCTAAGCTTTTGTGTCCAGTATACAAATGCATGCAAATACACACCTACTGTACATACGTCATTTGCCTACCCCTCTTTGCATTGTAGAGAAGAAAGAGGCATCTTCTGCTCTGTTGAACACCTACCATGACGGCTTTAAAATTTATTCCTATTTGTCTTATTTAACCAGATTTAGACTCATAACCTTTCAAGTAATAATGTTTGTTTCTCATTGTTTTCTTGATGCTTTTCTTTCTCCTCCTTGAAGTCCTAAAAGTGTATACAACTATTGCAGCTGAGTTCAAGACATGCTAATTATCCACACAAATTCACATTTGTTTGTTTGATAATTGAATCACTCACTCAGTAACAATAACCCTGGGAATGC
>NW_010586779.1:381135-391417 GCF_000705375.1 Tinamus guttatus
CATCAATTTGCCGGATGCTTGGCTTAATATTCTTCTGTTATTTTTAATCTAATTAATCTTACTGTGTTTGATTCAGCAGAATCAATCATTTCAGGTTGTTTAGAAAGTTAATTGGAAAGTTCACGTATGATCTGAAGCTTCTGTGTCTATTTCATCTCAGTATCTATTTTAGTAAGCGGTTTTTGGCATATTCCTTTGCATGTGTTTTATGCACTTGATATTTCAGAAATACAAACAGCAGAAAGAACAAATTGCAATTACAAAATACTCTCTAACTCTGATTTCTTTTGGCATTTTAATGTGAAAGTGTTTTATATTGTACCAAGTTGCAAATGCTTACTCACTAACTCTCAATTGCATTATGGTGGTAAGCAGATTTCTGACAACCATCTGCTTAGACCTTACTACTTTCTCCTAATCAGCCCATTTGAAATTAAAATAATGGTAAAAGCAAGGAAGTTAAGATGTGAACTGTCAAGCAGTTGAAGCTATAATTCTTATATGTTACGTGGGTTACTGCTGCAGTTGCTGATGCTGCAAGAAGACATTATACTACAATGCAGAACTAATGCAAAGTATGTTCATTTCTTTCTTTTCTTCAATGGGGTATATCTAGCTTAATATATGGGGATATTCCCTTGTTATTCTACTTGTTTTTTTTATTTGTTTGTATATTTTTTAAACACTTAAAAATTCCATTATTTATAGGTTTATGCATTTTTTCATCAAGTTATTCTGTCAAATCCTATTTGCACTTTATATATTTTACTTTATCATTTCCCCAATTTTTTTCAAGTTTTTAACATTTACTGAACAGTTTGCCATGACAGCACAAAAGCGAAGGGAAGGGAAGCGAAGGGAAGGGAAGGTGATGAAACAGTTACTGGTACTAGCAATACCATGAGAGTAAGTAAATGAAATTACCTGGGAATTAAATCATTTCAACCTTTTGGAGGGTATGAATTCTGCATAATTATTGACCCATGACTGCATGGTGAATTCTCATTAATGCAATTCATTGAACTTCTTCTGTTACGGATGACTGATTTGTATAATCATTGTATTTTTAATACCATGTGAGTCTATATCCATGGGAGTGTATATCCAATATTATATGGATAATAGGAAAAACTACCACTGTTATAAACACATTCAACATAATACAATACAAAAAAGTGACCCTTTGGAAAAAAAATCCTCTCATTTATGAAGATTCTACTAGTTGCTAAAAACTAGTTGTCATGAATGAAAAGTAGAGTATCAGTAAGGTGGATTGTCTACCATTAGCACAAATTTTAAATGAGTTCAGTTCATGAAGAACAGAACATATCTGAAAATTCTTGTTCAGTAGGGCTAGATATTCTCTCTGCCTAGATATTCAGTAGAGCTAGATATTATCTCTGCCTACATATTCAGTAGGGCTAGATATTCTGTCTGCCCAATGCAAAAGGTGTTTTATCATTTCAATGTGTTTTATCATTTCAGTGTGTTTTATCATTTCTCTTTCTTTGTTTCTTCCTCACTCCAGAGATTATCTTATCTAATGTTGGGTACACCGTCTAATGGGTGTAAATTGAAACACGGGAAGTTTAATCTCCATATGAGGAAGAACTTCTTTCCTGTGAGGGTCAGAGCCCTCGAACAGGCTGCCCAGAGAGGTTGTGGAGTTTCCTTCTCTGGAGATCTTCAAAACCCGTCTGGATGCCACCCTGTGCTATGTGCTCTAGGTGTCCCTGCTTGTGCAAGGGGATTGGACTAGATGATCCCTAGAGGTCCCTTCCAACCTCAACCATTCTGTGGTTCTCTAATGATTTTCTTTACGAGAAAGTCTTTGTCAGATTCCCCATGGAATCGTATATGTTTCCAGCTTCACACATCTACACTTACTTTTCCTTATTGCTGCTTAATGAAACGCTCCAGCATTCAATAATTGTATGGACAGAAGTTTACAAGGAAAGCCAGTAACTACATTGTGACTGTGAGTAGCCAAGACTACTTTTGCATGAATACAGGAGATATTGTGCTTAAAAAAATCTCTGCAGAAGAAACGTTTCAGAAGGAAAAGGCTTGATAATACACAGCTTCATGGTTCAAGGCTGGCCAGAGATCGTACTTGAGCTGAATATACAACAATAAGCAAATATTCTGCAGCAACAAGCACAGCACTGCTAATCTTCATTTAGTGTTGGTTCAGCCCTAGCTCCAGCTGAAGGGCCCACAATCTTGTAGGATACTGTGACCAGCTCCCCATCCTCCAGGCTGCTTTTCAGGGAACTCCCACTCCTTAAATGGCCACTGTCACATTGCAGCTCCCTTTCTCTTCAAGAAGCATGATGCAATGTGCCATCTGAATTCACTCAAACATCATGTCACTGAGGCTTTGCTGTTTTTCTTTGGGCACCATCTGAAAGTTCTTACCCAGGAAAGCTCCACAAAAGTAGCCTCTTGTCCTTTGCAGTTTTCCTTTATTTTTTATTTTATTTTTTTTTTTTGTATTGTCCTGGAGTCTTTCTGAAGTTCAAAAACACTTTTCTTTTTTTAAAGAAAAACACCTTACAAGATAACAGCTCTTAATTCATTTCCATGAAGCAATGTTAGCAGGCAAATAAGTAAAACAAAACAAAACAAAATCAAAAGTAACAAATGTGTTTGTTTGTTTGCTTTAAAGAAAATATTTGTTTTTATAAGATATGCTTAAAAAATATACTTTGAAATAAGGACTGCATCATGAGGCTATGTATCTATTAGCAAATTAAACAACTGGTATGGAGCGTACCTTCCAACTTCTTGGATATTAAAACCTGGTCACTCATAGCTATTAAACGGTTAGAAGGATCCCTGGCTGTTTTGTTTCCTGGGCTGGACAGCACTCCCAAATAATTTCTATGTATATCTTGGCAGTTACCACAGATCATAGATCATTCCTGGTAAGTAGCTTGGATATGACTACTCCCTTTCAGAAGGTACAAGAGCTAAACATAATGGATGCAGACTGTTCTGTAACCGTTAACTATTTTGTAAATTTTTACTGCCGGGGAAAACTGTATGCCTGAATGTCTTCCATCAACTTGACACCAGGATGCAGAGTCATTTCTTCCCTTGCCTGTGGTCATTTTGATATTTTATGCAACTTGGAACTGCTGAGAAGTTTAAGAAAGACCTAATGCTTATCACATAGGATGTGTATGACGATCTTTAGACAAGCAAAAAAGGAGTGGGGTTGAATTAGTCTCTCATACTCTGGAACATCATCTGATCTTTGCTTTCTGCCTGACAAAGATTGTAGACATTATGTGGGGAGTATTTTGGACCAAAGGTCGTTGTCTTTATCCAAGCTGACAAACTTCCTTTACAGTCACTAGAAGAAAATAAATGTCTCTAGAACACAATGAATCTCATTTCAAATAGATATCCTTGAGGATATCTAATGCTTAGGCCTGGGCTGAGCTCAGAACTGCTTGGCTGTCAACGCTCGATATAAATTTATAAGCAATTCTTTCCTGCCCCATTCCAAATTTACTACAATAAAAAGAGGAGTTCAGAACAAGAAGTGCAGAAATTCTTATTTAAAATAAAATTGCAAGGTATATGTAAAAGACAGGAAGGTCTGAAAGTAGCAGGGCAGATGTGTTGTTTAATGGAACTTCAATATGAGCCCAAAAATCTATCAGTACATCTATAGCAGTGCTCTAGCCTAGAGCATGCTTTCGAAATGCTATGGTTCACACTGCAGACTGGTCTCAGAGTGAGTGAACTAGATTGCTTTCATCAGAAATGAAGCTGAAATATGTTTCAGTTGGCATCGTGTATTTCAAACACTAGTGAGTGGCCACTTCACTCGCAGCAATGCGTAGAGTGGGCATTATCTTCCTGTAACCAACAGGTCTTCAGATCCTAACATGGGATGGATGGAATCCATGTCGGATGCATGTAGATCTAGGAAGTCTACTCTAAGATGATTTTAGGAAGTTTTCCAAAATCTCAATGCAGTTGAACAGCAGCACTAAAAATTTATCTGACATCAAGCTACATTTTGAAAAAAAAAAAGATAGATAAATGAAAAGAAGAATCAAATCTTACAAGTTAAACTGAAAAAATAATCAATACAGGAAATGATGACCCAGTCAGAACTGAATGAAGGGATGTCACTCTCTTTTTCTGGAAATAAACTTTCCCAAACACTATAATCGCTACAGATTTGTTTTATTAGAACACAAAGGTAATAAACTGGAGAAAGATTTCTTTAAATCAAGAGAAGTCATCTCTCTTAGATGAGACATATCAAATTAAATAGTCTCTAAATAAATCTCCTGCAATTCTTTGTGTATTTGGGGGGTTCATCCTTTATTCTAGGGATTGACTCAGTCCAATGACTTAGCAGCAACAGCAACAAAACCTCTGAACCATTATGGGTTCCTGAAAATTTCTATTTATCCCAACACCACTGATGCTTTCCCATGGGTCTACTATTTGCAGACAAGCTCCGCTAAGGAGTATGACTTTATGTTGCAAATTCCTTTCTTACTGAAAACTCCCTACATATCCAAATCTGAATTGCAGAATATTTTCAGGTCATGATCATTTGCTCTCAGTGAAGGCACAATCTCTCTGCCTTTCAGATAATTCCATCTAACCAGAAATGCAGTAGAATATATTCATATCCTGACTTCCTCCATGATTAGCATCTTTTTAAATAGAACATACCATAAAATTGAGAACAAGTAAAACAGTTTTCTAAGTGTTACTCAGGTCAGTAAAAGAGGGGATAGTATGTATTTTTCAAACATACCAAAAAATGAGTGTCTTCCAGAAAGAAAGGAGCAGTCAGACATTATGAAGTTATAGCAGAAAAGTTAAGAGGAAACTGCGTTTTTCTTGTCTAGGAATGTTTTTATTATGGATTCCCATAAGAAAAGGTGCGGGGAGATAATTGAAACTGAAGTGCTGAAAAGAAGAGATTTTGTAGAAAAATCCTATAATAGCAGTAACACTTCTGGATCAGATGGTTTAAACATCCCCCAGGCAATACCCAGTAGAAGAGAGCTGAATTAGGAACGGTGTATTTTTAAATAGAAGCCTTGACATGTGAGGATCCCCCCACATCTGAGCAGATGCATTGCCAGTGGTGCCAAGGAAGTTCTCCAGTGCTCCTGAGACAGGTGGGGAATCCTCTGGCGGCACTAGACACCTATCTTTAGGCAACTGATATCTATATGCTAGATATCAATATACTGATACCAGAGACCATCAGAACCATGCTACCCTGAGGATCAGAAATGCTGATTACAATAGTCATTAAAATAGCATCAGACTAGTAAAAAATCACAAGCTGCCTTCCACCTTTCATCTTACTTTCCTCGGAAGAAAGACAGCTGTTTCAGCTGGAAGTGATTTATGCATGCCATTTCTCTCTGTATCTCTAGCACAGGTACTAGAAGCATTGGGCATACTATAGGGAGCGTCTATACTATAGCACAGACAGTTTCACATGGCTTGGGAGGTTTCCTCGTAAATCTCATTTTGGGTTGTTCAGAACATCTTGAAAGAAGCTAGTCACAATGTTACCATCATAAAGGTTATGAACAATGTTAGAACTTGGTAAACTCTTCAGTAAACTAAAAAATAACCCTGTTTACATGCATTTATTTTTTAGTAGGAAAAATAAATCAGAAGGGAAATACTAACTGTGTTGAACTGTTGGTGATTTAAAATTTAAATAAAGAAATTTAAAGTTTCTTGAGATGCTCCTTTTTTTCTTTTCCATTTTTATGATACCGCAAAGTTAAAACAAATTAACACGCCTGTGCAAATCTACTTCTGCATCAAGAGTTATTGGTGTTTTTTTTCAGGCCAACCAGGAAAAAATAGGAATTTATTATGAGTCAGAGGAAGATAATAAAGTGATTACATTAAATGACACTATAGCCAGGCATTTTGGAATAATCTGAACAACAGACCCAATGGTAAATGTAAAATCATTTCTAATTCATAATCAATTCAAATTAAATGGTCTGACTGCTGATTTGAAGCACTTGTTAATTTATGTTATTACTCCATGGAAAAGCAGCTGTGATTGCAACTTTCTGAGCACTGATAACGCACCCTCCCAGAGCCATGTAAAAACTTGCAGAAAAGCAACAACAGCTAAGTATGCATATTTTGTACTTTTCTGTGACATTCTGTGCATCACAGTGTTATATTCTGCAACTCAGCAGTTTCACTTTCTAGGAGAGAAAAATAAAAATCTATAAAGCAATATTCAGGCACTACAGACAAAAAAAAAAAAAAAGGAACTTTGTTTTAATCAATATGTTAGTTCAACAAGTAAAGCTGTCAAAAGGAAGACAGAAGCAGTTAACTCCAGATTCTGACATCTAGGTGTCAGAGTCTTGTGAGCACCAATAAGCAGACCAGACCTCCTCGTTTCACCTCAGACCTGGCTTTCTTGCTGAGTGCCATGGGCCCATGAGTCTACATGAGTCTACGTGGCCTCAGGTTAATCTCCAAATCCTCCAGGAGACTATGGCTGGTCTACATCTTGCATCTTGCAGCCCTGAGGAAGGGCTCCATAACACCCTTGCACACATAGTCTTCACTTCTGTGACAACAGGGCGAGGGCATGGGGACTTATTGCCCAGATGAGGTTAATCCTGGACTACTAATCCTGGACCACATTTGCGATGGCAGTTTCTGGGTGGCTCTCAGATGTGGCTGTAGTTTGGGACACATTTACATCCCTGGAGCTCAGTGATTCCATGCTCTACAGCTGTGGCAGCTTCTAAAGTAACTTTATTATGAGGCTCTTAACATATGTGTGTTCTTAGTAGAGATGTACTTCCTTGCAAGCTGTGCAAGAAATATCTGAATATTTAGTCAATCACAATTTCAGCTTTTACTCACAAGCATTTTTTTTTCTGATTCTTTTCACTCTAAGTTCTTTGTGCTGAAAGTTTGCATTAAAATAAGAAGAATAGTGGTGGGAGTGCTAGAACTAGCAAGTCAATCATATTCCCTAGATGACCAATCCAGAATACAACCAGCATCAGTCACAAAACTTGGTCTAATTGCAATTTCTAGGTCTTCAAGGTCAGAAAAAGAAAAACAAATAAACAAAAAATGCTATGAATCACTTTTCACATTTTATTTGTTCAAGTCTTCTCACAACTTCTTCATTAAACCTAATATCTTTTTTTTTTTTTTTTTTTGCTGCTTAAACTTTTACAATAGCTGGATTTTTATTGTGGGATTTTTTTTCCCCCTCCTTGAAATAACAGTAGGAGGATTCAGTAAAATTTCTCAAAGTCTTCTTTGGCATAAAGATGAAACATTTTCCTTCTGGCCTTATTTCTCTCAGATATCATATTATAAAAGCAGACAGGTTGTAGATTTCCTGCAACTGAGGGTAGCCTCTCCAATAGCTTCAGCATCCTGAAAGTCCGGTGGGATAATGTTTATTCACAGAAACATTTTCCTTCTACCCAATCTCAAACTGAATCCTGTGCAGTAGGGAGGGGACCTTCTTACTAATGGAATTCTAAAGCTTTTTTTCTTTCTCTCGTGAAAATCATCAGTGTTTGCTTTAACCAGGTGCTTTATGGTAGGCAACTCTAGAGCACATATAGTGCTATGAATCACATTTCTGTGTTCTTCAGAAAATCTGCTTTTCTTCCTTCTTCCTTACTTTAGATGCTTGTATTTTTATTTCATTTCTTCATTAACGCATTCTCTATGATATGGCAACCTTTTTTTGCTATTTACTGTTAGATTATCTGAATAAAGACTGATCAAATTAAACACAAAAATCATGGGAGGATCAGTGGCATCAGGAGGAATCTCAGTAACCCAGTGTGTGGAAACAGAGCACACTGAATCAGCTAAGACTGAGACTATCAAAGGAAAATCTGCTCAGATGATTCAATGGAAAAAAACCTCTACCCATAATGTTGTACAGACGAAAGGGGTAGAGGACTAATTCTGGAATGCAGGAAGAAGCAATCCTGGAAACTGAACATAGATCATTCTTGAACTGTGTAAAACTCATTTGGGGATGATTAGAGAAAGGCAGGTGTCAAGACATACTGAACATTGTTACTTTTTTTTTTTTTTTTTTTTTTTTTTTTTTTTTACTTTCTTTTTTTTTCCTGTTACTTTATCTATTGGCAATAGGTGCTCAGCCAAGCTACTGGTTGGATTTGGAAACAGGGATCAGCCTCTCTTTTGCTTGTCTGGGATGGAAGGACTCCTTGGTCCCAACCATCCACCAAACTCTGCTATAGTAGGCAGAGAAGGTGGTCACCACATGTCCCAATGTCCTCTGAGTACCAAGGTCTTCCTGGGTCCACCACTTCTGACATTTACAACATTCCGAACATCTGTTATTTTATAATAACAGATGTTTTTAAAATAAAAATGAAAGACACACTAATTTAAATATCTGAGAAGGAAAAGTACAGTAGGACAACACAATTTTCTAAGTCAGTTTCTTAAATATATATATATATATAGACAGCATTGTTCACATGCTAGTAACATTCATTTTAGATTTATTCTACAATCCTTTATTGATGTAGCCTACTCAATTTACCAAGTTTAGCAAGCTGTAGTTTTCGACCTGTTTTGGATATTAGAAAAATATTTATAGACTTCCTTTTTTTTTTCAAGTTTTCCAAACCTTGTTAAGAATTAAAGAATTAATTGAAAGTAATTGTAGGAGATCTTAGAGTACATTTTTTGCAGATGCTTCCTTGCTACTCTGTTATAGATGTTAAATTTTCTGTTACAGCATATGCTTACAGGATAAACACAGTCTCCTGTTTCTTTTAACAAACTATAGAGAAAGGTAGACAATTTAGCAAAATTAACATAATTATCTCTAAGTTTACTAATAGCATCTAGTTATGAACTTGGAGCTTTTAATGATTGTTTTTGAAAGCCTCCTTTTTACAGATTATATTGCCTTTCCTTACCAGTAACCTTAACAATTGTTTCTTTATTTTATGTAGCAATGTATATTCTTTTTCCATTTTCTTTTTTTTTATTTGTTTTTATTTATTCTATGTAGTCCTAAAATCATATAAAACAGGAACATAAGAGAAACCATAGAGTCCCTGATCAGTAACTTTATACCCATATGAAATATAAGGACAAAAAACATGAACAAAGGTACTCAGAATAATCAATATTGAACCTTTGACTGGAACATTAGCTGGTATTTGTAGAGAGCATGCCAGATAGATAAAAAATCAAGTTGAATATTTAATCAATATGTACTCATGTTCAATTCTTTTGCAGTTTAAAAATTATTGGACTGGAGATTGCATCAAGATCATCATGTCTATTAGCTTCTGAAAATTGTTTATTCCCCATTAATTTGTCCGATATGTATATGTTTTTTTATTCACTTATGCTTTTAGCATCCAAAATATCCCATGACAAGAGGTACAAGAATTTAATTAGACATTAAGCGAAAAAGTGTTTCCTTTATTTAATTTCAGACCTGTTTGCTAATTTCATTTTTCCTGATATTATAATGTAGGAAAGAGTTAAAGAGAAAGAATTATTCCATATTAACCCTCCCCATCCATCTACCATTTTACAGACATGAACAACATTATACCTACACCTACTCATCTTTTATGAGTTTTGTCCTGTTTGACTGTTTCTTTGTAGAGAAATTGTTTCAACTTCTCATCATTCTTGTTACCTGTCTTTGTTACTCTTCTCAAAAATTCTATACTTTTTTTTTTAAGAAGGCTGAATTTACAGCCTAAATAAGATACTGGCATACAATAGACTGGAACAGAGACATATTTTAAAGCCCAAACAGATGTTATTTTTATTTGGATGCATCAGCACTAAAATTTGTCTATGGTTTTATATTCTGGACATTCACTTGCATAATATATTTCTGAAAGTCTTGATAGTTCACTTAGTGTCTATGTTTTTTCTGGTATCAGTTAGCATTGTCTTTCCTCTATACTAGCTATCTTCCTTCTATGACAAATGCATTAAAAAATCTACATCTTACAAGCCTGTGAGAGTCTAAGAATAAGGATTTGTTTTTCTTTCTTTCCCATACAATCTCATAAATCTTCTTTTCTGTATTGTATTGTTTCCCATGATAGGAATCCAATAAACCTCATGGGGAGCATATTCATCTTCTCTACACCCTTTTAAGTATTTGAAGACTATTACTTTGTCTCCATTTAGTACTCTCTTCCAACATAATCACCTGTACTTCTTTCATGGAGCACTGTTTCAAGATTTTTTTTTTTTTTTTTTT
>NW_010586779.1:398928-424293 GCF_000705375.1 Tinamus guttatus
AAAGAGTAATTTTTTTCACTTTGATATTACCAAGAAGATTAGATTCTTTCAAAATATATTTGAACTGGGATTTTTCTTAAACTAACTATCACAAAAGAAACTATTTCTTGATAATCGAGTGTTACAAAAGAATTTGTGACAAAGTATTTGTTCTGTTCATGAACTAATTTGTCTAATCCTCCCTGACACTTATGTTTCCTCCTTTAACACTTCTTTTTAATTATTTTATCTCACATTGTCTTTTTCTGCTCTATCATTATGGTGTTCCAGATAATATTAGCCTATTTTTATTTCTCACAGTCATTTAAAATATATACTTCATGAAATGCAGACATGTTGGAAACTATGGAGATTATCTGGATTTTTAATTTGCACTTTTTCAATATTATGATTTGAATGAAGAATTATTCATCTTAATACAGTTGCAGGAACTTTTCTATTTATTATTCTATTCTGTAATTAACTTTCCCATATAACATTTGCTCTCTCATTTATTCTTCATTATACAGATGTTGAGTTGTGTCCTTATGAAACTCTATGAAAAAACATTGTCTTTTCATCAGGTAATTTGTAGCTGAGGAATAAAGCTAAGCATTTCTGCTAATTTTTATAAAACCATGGGGTTAAGTTAAATGATTTTTTTCTTATTTACCTTAATTCTTCCAAACAGGTTTCTCGATTGTTGCTTTTAATAGACAATAGCTGCATCTAAGAGTGTGCAGCTGCTCTCGTGCTCTCTTGCTGAGGACACAGATACAAAAAGCATGTGGGTCAAGACATGATTGAAGGAGTACTTCTAGAGTCTCACATTTCAGATTCTGCTAATTAGCTTTTTCCCCCATTGTCTTTAGAGCAAACACTTATTCACCCTGCCTATTTCCTACCCTGTGTGTGATTTTGCTTCATTCTGTAATACATAACAGCTAAAATTCTTATTTTCTTATTATGCATATTTCTAGCAGTAGAGCTTCAATTGTTTGTGTTTTTGAAAATGATTTTATCATGGGTTATGGCATCTATTAAGCAATCAGATAGATGCTAGAGGAAATCTAACAACTGCAGGAACTGTCGTCTCAGAATGGTATAGTTCGAACTCCTAGAAACATGTAACCCCCAGTAGGTAATTTCGGAGGGTTGACACATGTATTAGCATAGTCCCAAGATTACATCATCTCATTATATGGGACTTCTGGCTTCCGTGTCTCTACTTACAGGTTGCTCCGAATGACCCATGTATCACTTTATGCCTCATTCTAATGAAACCTCTGCCTAAAACAGTAAGATTCTCTGTGGAACGGAGAAGTGATTTTTATTCTGATGTATGCCTTCCATTCAGACAAAAGGGAGAATGAAAAATGAGCTGTTCCTAACAAGCTAGACATTCTGAAATGGTAGCCATAATGTGACTAAACTAGCTGTATTTTTAGTTTCCTTGCAGTCTTTGATCTCCATGTATTCTAAAACATTTTCATAACTTTTTTTTTTTTAAACACACACACACAAGTTCAATTATGTAGCTTAAACCAAGCAGTATTCAAAATTAAAAAAAACTTTCAAAAGTAAAAGTAAAGGAATATTTCATGCTTTAATATAGTCAAAGAAAAGAAGACAAAGAAAACACACACGCTTCCTTTCCTCCTTAAGTATCACACAAAGCTTTTTTAGAAACATGAAAAAGGGCCACTGCAAAAGGAAACTAAGCTGCAAGAAACATAAGTATAAAACATATCCTACTTAAAAAAAATCGGTAAAATCAGAATGCCCACTTTAAGCAATATTCTTCACAGTATTGAGGATTTGCAAGCATATTGTAACAAAACTGGGCCATGTTCCTAAAAAAAAAAAAAAAAAAAGTATAGCTGAATATTGTAAGTAGGAAAAATGTAGAAAATTATAGACAGAAAATATATCAGCTAACATGAAAGAAAGTAGGACAGTTATCCTTAATTTATAGTTCTGACTAAAATGTTTATAAACAATACAGAACAGGAATTACAGGTCTCTTCAGAACACAACTGTATTTCACTAAAATATTTCTATATGACTTGACTTTCAGTGCTCTAAAAATTGGTAGCTCTTATCCAGAAAGTAAAAGAATTTTGTCCACACTCATATCTCTGCCTTATATTAAAGTATTAATTTATTTTGTCATATATCATGAATACTATAATACCTTATGTTTAAGGTATGTTTATTAAGTATTTTTCCTTTAAACACTATTTTCTTTTTATTTTGCCAGAATATTTGTGCCAGTACCCAGTTTAGGATACTGTTCTGGTAAAACTCTCTGATATTTGACATTATTGTCACCATCTGTTTCAGTTCCCCTATCTTTTAATCAGACAATAGTCTACAAGGCTGGTAGTGCCATGTAAGATAAGCTGTATTCTTTTTTTTTTTAATGTCCTTCTATTAATACTATTCCTTAACTTGTTTCTTAATATTTGGATAGGGATTTCCTTGTTCTAACAAGTTGCCTTTATAAATTCTGTGTCAAATTATGTGTCTTTACAGGTAAAAATAATCTTTTATTCAAAATTTCTGGGCAAAAATCCTAAATTCTTAATTTGAAATAAGATCCTTATTTCAACTCTGCAAATATACTTTTTGTTCCATGCATTTTATTATGATAATAAATCATTGGTAATTTTATTTTTTATTCCATTCAATTTTAGTTTTGAACAGAAATAGCAATAATATGGAAATTTGCTGTATTTTTCCTTATTCTTGTATTGGCATCTGCCATTTTACCCCTGAGATTATCTATTCTGCTAAATAAAAGGAAATCAGGGGATGATTTTTCAAACCGGATTCCTCCTTATACATTCCCTGACTTTCTTTTGAACCCTCTAACTTTCTCCTTCCAAGGCAATCTAGATTCCTGAAGGAGCTTGTCCTGAAAATGAAGGCAGCCTGCAACAGGGACAGGCATAAGCTGCCATCCCTTTTTAATTTAACAGCTACTATAGAGTCAGAGCATTTCCTCTCTATAGCTATATTGTAATTTCTATTTTCAGAGGAATGAAAAGTATAAAACTTGGTTTATTAAAAGCAAAACATTGCATAATAGAACTAGAAATCTGACAGAGATAGCAACAACAGTCATCAGAAATTGGTGTTACAGCATACACAACACTGAAATCTTAGCAAAATACAATTTCTTTTAAGAAACAGATTTTTTTAAGATACATAAATGAACTCTCTGAAAAATGCAGTTAAAATAATCTGTTACATCAACACAAATTTAAATTTGGTCATGAATTAGTTTTCGAACAGAAAAAAAAAAAAAAAAAAAAAAAAAAAAAAAAAAAAAGGTTCCCTTCTAATGCATGCTTCTCCTAGTCATATAGTACAAACAAAAAGTATAATTAAATAAAGCAATCTACATTTTGTTGTAACATTCCCTATTCACTTACTTTTACTTACTTTTCACTTTTTGTGGTATTACCTGAACTTAACTTTCCCCCTTTAAGATACGATAAATAATCTTTTCGATGAATACTGTATTTGAAAAACTACTTTTCAATCAACAATCTAAAAACCCACAAAGCATCAAACATATGTACCTGAATTTACCTCTAAAGGCGCATAAAATTAAAATTAAGCCATTAAAGGTTGGAGTATGATTATAAATGTGATACTGGGCAATATTTTGAAGTCTGTCAGGACAGTGATTCAAATACCAGTCCTACAAACTTAATTTCTTTTGGAAAAGCAATGATGTTAAAAAAAAAAGCAATTATAGGTGTTTAAATAGATTAAAAGAGAGAGAAACACTCAGCAAACCCCTAATTTCAGAATGATAGAAGCAGACAAAGCACTGAGATAGCTGTCTATGTTAGGATCATCATATTCTTAAAGCATGATTTCATAATCTACAAATAGTTCTTTTTTCAGTATGTAATGTGTCTTTTACCAAATTAAACAGTTTTTTCAGAGAGAGAACAAATACATACATGCACAAATAATATAATTATGACAAAATAAACTGAACCATCTTTTGTGAGCTACCTTCTAAAGACTTAGAAGATATATTTCCACTAATTCTTTCTGCTTTTAAAATAAAATCTTTAAAATATGTTTCACGTAACCTAGAATTTCCATGATGTTTGCATACCTCTTCCACTCTTACCTGAAGCCTGTATGCTTACTTGAATATGCAAAATACCTGCCTTGCTAGTGGCAAGTACACTGAAAATGGGACATCATTATTTTTGGCATTATGGATATAGCGCATAATTTTGCAGAAATAAGAGATTACCTACTTTAAAAATGTCTGTAGCAATCCAAATTTGCACAGTCTCTACTTCATAGATTTTTCTGATTGGCTGGATGGCAATTGTTCACATAGCAGATCATGTAGGAAGAGGTTTACTTATATACTTTTAACATAGTAACTTATATATGGAAAGGTGATGGAGCAGTTCATCCTATAGACCATCTCTAGGTATATCAAGGAAAAGAAGGTGATCAGGAGTAGTCAGCAAGAAGTAGTCACCAAGGGGAAGTTGTGTCTGACAAACCTGATAGCCTTCTATGTTGAGGTGACTGTCTGAATGGAGAGTGGGAGAACTTTGGATGTTGTCTACCTCAACTTCAGCGAGGCTTTTGACACAATCTCCCACAACATCCTTGTAGGAAAGCTTAGGAAGTGTGGACTGTGGAGTGGATTGAGGACTGGCTGAATAAATGGGGCCGAGTCTGGTTGGAGGCCTGTGACCACAGGCCTGTGTCTTGCAGGGGCCAGTACTGGGCCTGGTGCTCTTCAGCTTGCTCATCAACGATTTGGACGAGGGCACAGAGTGCACCCTCAGCAAGTCTGGAGATGTTACCAAACTGGCTGGAGGGGCCAACACTCCGGAGGGCTGTGCTGTCATTCAGAGAGACCTAGACAGGATGGAGAGCTGAGGAGAGGGGAAGCTTATGAGGTTCAACAAGGACAAATGCAGGGTTCTGCACCTGGGGAGGAATAACCCCAGGCACCAGTACAGACTAGGGCTTGACCTGCTGGAAAGCAGCTCTGCAGAGAGGGATTTGGGAGTCCTGGTTGACAAGAAGTTAATCATGAGTAAGCAATGTGTCCTCATGACCAAGAAGGCCAATGGGATCCTGGCATCAGGAGAAGTGTTGCTAGCAGGTAGAGGGAGGTGATCCTACCCCTCTACTCAGCTCACTCAGCGGTGAGACCACACTTGGAGTATTGTGAGCAGTTCTGGGCTCCTCAGGATGAGAGGGAAGTGGAACTTCTAGACAGCGTCCAACGGAGAGCCATGAAGATGATTAAGGTGAAGATGAGCATTTGCCATATGAGGAAAGACTAAGCAAGCTGGGCCTGTTTATTCTGGAGAAGAGAAGGCTGAGAAGAGATTTGATTAACATGTTCAAGTACCTGAGGTGTGATTGTAGGGAGGATGTGGTCAGGTTCTTCTCCATGGTGGCCAGTGACAGGATGAGGGGTAACAAGTGTAGGTTGAAACACAGGAATTTCCACCTCCAGATGAGGAAGAACTTCTTTACTGTGAGGATGACAGAGCCCTGGAACAGGCTGCCCAGAGAGGTTATGGAGTATCCTTCTCTGGAGATCTTCAAAACCTGCCTGGATGGCCTCTGTTCCACATGTTCTTGGTGTCCCTGCTTGTGCAGGGGGTTTGGACTAGATGATCTCTAGAGGTCCCTTCCAACCTTAACAGTTCTGTGATTGTGTGATTCAGTAATCATATTAGAAAGTATCCAACCTACTTTTGTAGATTGAAATATTTATACAGTGAATTTGTATTTTATACAGTGAAGAATCCTTGTGCAAAATGGTCACAAATGTAAATAACTTATTTTACCCAAAAGAACATATGTATTATAAAACTGCATATGCAATTTTCTCCCCTGCCCAGGTGACAAAACCTAAGGTATCTGTGTTAACACTGAATAGAACAATTGTCTATCTGTGAGGCTGAATTGAGACCATTTAACCTCTCTAAATAAGTAAAGAGAGGGAGAGTTTTACTTCCTCCTCTTCATCTTTTTCCAATCCTCACTGCAGAATGAATCAAGAGGAACCTGTACTTCGTATTTATGAAGGAACTCAGGATAATTGCTCTAATGATACTTCACTAGTAGTGAAGTATTGAAGGAGAAGGAAGTATTCTTTGCCATACAACTTTTCTCATTCAAAATTTGATACTATTCAAGCACCTCAGAGATCAGCTAAGGAGGTTGTTAACATACATCACACCATCTTTTTAAAAGCATGTTTGTAAAAAAAATGATAAATATTTTTAAACTCAGGGTTTGATATTAAATTCTAAAATCCTTATCCAAACTAATGCAAATGAAGTGATAAAAGTTTAGCAAATAAGTCCATGTTTGTGTTAACTGAAAGAAAATCTAAAGAAAAAGTTCCTAGACACTTCAAAGATGAGCTGATTTTATGTCATAACTTCATTCAAACTGGAATTGTCCTCCCATACTTAAGTTGCACTTATGTTTCAGTGAGTCATCTGAGTTCTCTTTACAGGAGCTTTTGGTAAGTGAATCAACTTGTGTATTCTATGATGTAGGATGTCTCCATTGCCTTGGCTTGTACAAATCCAACAATACCTGTAAGAAGGAAGGAAGTAGAATAAGTTTTCACTTGTAGTATGAAAATTAGCGAGAAGTAGAAATGATTACTTCCTATTTTTCCATGTATTTGCACACATACATGTACATACATATATTCATATGAATGTATGAAAATCAGAAGACACTGAAGATATGGGAAACATGATAGCAAAGATCTCAATTCAAAAATATTTAGGCGTTATTATTCAAAAAAAAAAAAGAAAGAAAAAAAAAAAGAAAAAAAGAAAAAGCCCTGTCAGTGAATAAACCAAAATGTAATCTTTTCCCTATTCAGGAAAGAACATGATTATTATCATAGCAGCAGAATAGAATTTTGTACTTTGTTAAATTTAAAAGAAACCTTGCTGCTCTTTTGGAAGGATTACTTGTTTACCTAAAGTACATAAAACAACTGGATCATTAGTCAATTCTTTGCAAATGTTATCTGGAACTGAGGGTTCTGATACACTGTAAAAGTATATTTATCATATGAAAACATTATAACAGAAGAAATACTGATTTTCATGTGGGCAGAAACAGTCTGATAGGTTTAGACAGTAAATAAGTCAACAGCTACTTTGTTTATTTCACAGAAATATACTTGGACAGATACTGAAAAATAAAATGTGATTTTTAAACTGAATATCTAAATCTCCAAGTTGTATTCAGCTGCTTAAACCATGGCTTTAACCTGGCTAACTATGGCTGACCTGCTATGGAAATTCTGCATGTTAATGTAAAAACAAAATTGTTATTATTTTAACTTTCTCAGTTATTTTTTATTCTTGGACTTTAAAAAGATATGTTTTAGCAAATTTATGCATTCTCAGAATAATATCAGAATATCCCTTTTTTAGGGATATAAAAATATTATTGAATGCTACGTTGGAAGTTTGTGGAAGAGTGAGGAATTGGTTTCAGATTTGTGAACTTCATTTTACTGCTTTAACTACAAGAACTGCAAGAACAAGAGTTTTTGTGAGGAGAGGGGCTTTTGCTTTTGTTGTTTTAACACAGATGTATTATTTATTGATTAGTTTGTAGCTATTTAGAGTATGATGGACTTGTGGTTTCTGGAACATCCAAACAAGGGTCATTCCTGCAATGACTATTCACTTAAAGAATTCTTCTTTCATGGCTGACCTTGGCTTTAGTGTATATTTTTGACTAGTTTATACCTGAAACAAGTGTAACGTTGAACTTTTTGAAAGGACATTATGCTCTTTCATGAAAATCATTTTCTTGCTTTTGTACTTTTGTTATAGTTATAGGAACTGTAAACTATTTGATTCATTTCTTTTACCTCATGAATAGAAAATTACTCTTACTGCATCCATTTTCCCTTCCTTAATTATTTATGAATGTATAAAAGTCAACAACTGATATTAGGCCTCTAAATTGACACTAAATACCTTTTGCAAGAAGATGTAGAATCAAATTCTTATTTTCTAGTGCAGAACTAGAACATATTGTGAAAAATACATATGCAGGTTCAATAAAACTGCTTCTCCTTGAGATGCATGGAAATCAAGTATTGCCTTCTACTAGTCTGAATTTTGCTCCATCTGAATTTGAAAAGCAGTTTGACCTATGTAGGTTCAAAGACAGATTCATTCAAACCACCTTTAGGCATTTGGTATGAGATTCATTTGTCTCGTCTTTAAATATTTATAATAGTGACATTTGTATTTGTCTTTCTGGATTCCCTTTATAGTGAAGAAAGAAAAATGGGCACTTCCAACACATGATTAATGTGATGGTGTTAAGTGTCTACTTTATGATGGGGTGAATCATTCCCTTAGAACTGCCTATTGTAAATTATGCCTGATTATAAAGACAGTCCAAACATCTAAATCAGAGGTAAAAACCTGCACCATAGATGCCTACGTTTGATCAGATGAACTCATTTTCTAGGCATTTCTGACAAGAAATCTATACTGTTAGCAGGATACGTATGCTGTAAACAATAATTCCTTGCTTAATTTCAGTCTTGACTGACCAACATTACCTCAGTTGCAGTTGAGTAGTAAGTACAAATCAAGGATCATTGCTAGGAAGCAACTTAATATGAGCAATCTATTCTTGAGGTTAGAAGATTTAATACAGAGACTATGTACTGTTCTATACCAACTGGCTTCAGTGCCAGAAAGTAATCATGGGTATGTTTAGTATACGAGATATAGGCCCTGTAGTCTCCACTGTTGCTAACTATAAGCAGCAATTACAATGCAATTCAATCAGAAATAATATTTTACTCTCTTTGTTGACACCATAATTTCAATTTTCCATGGCTACAATCAATATCAGCAGGCTAATGTTTTGGGACATACATTCTATGGTCACCGGTAAGAATATAAAAATGGCCTTCTGAATCTCCATTTAAAACTCCATTTAGACTTGCAACTATGTTTCATTTGGCTAGGAACGGGAACTTAAGGAAAAGAGAATAAAACAGAAAGATCTTTCATTTAGCATACTTTTTTTTTTCTTGTCTGCATCTGTGAGTGTTTTAGGGATGGCTGCTCTCTCAAAGCTTTAATTTAAATTGCATACATATTTACAAGGATAATTAAGCATTGCCCAAAACTCTCCAGATCTCCTAACCTTGATCCAGACAAGATATCCTTTACTTTAGGGACACTGAAAAGGTGAATTATATGTTAATTCTGCAGGATCTTCAGGTCTTTCAGTAACAGAAATATACTAAGTACACTAACAGTTTTCAATGCTGATGAACAGGACTAAATTAGCTCAACAATGCACACTTGAATATTATGACCAGAAATGCTGGATAACAAAGTAGTTTTTATGTGCCACAGAGAACAAAAGTAATGTGTAGGATATGATTTTTTCAGAAAATAAGAGGATATATGAAAATATTGCAGGTATCTTCCCTACAACCTACAATGTATGCGAGGCACTATTTTCTGTTTATAGGCATCCTGAATTTCAATCAAAATGTCGGCTACTTTCTGAGTCTGGCTACATATCTAATTTCATGTTGAACCAGCTGATCGCCTTTTCTCTAAGAAACATTTTCCCATCTTATTGTCACTGACCTCACAAATGTTAGTCATAAATCTTTTTCTCAGCAAGGATGCCAATAGTTTAAAAGAGATTCACCAATAAGCAATGCTATATTTCTGAGCTCATAACCAAAACAGCAAGAACAGACATGTCTTTCTGGGAAGTATTTAGATAGGGTTATGTAAATCTGACAAGGTAGTGAATAAGTTTTCTTTTTTTCCTTTTTTTTTTTTTTTTTTTTTTTGCTATGTCTGTGCTTGATGGACTATTTCTTTTATTCAGGTTCGTGCACTCATGTTTTGCTGTTACTGATGAATTTGTGTTACCTAGTGATAATATCTGCTTCAATGAACTTTCTCTAAGTGAACTAGAATCAATTCCCCTTTATAGGCAGGCTACCTTATTTAAAAAGAATGAAAATCAAACCTTTTGCAATTTGAAATGTGATATAATTTCTTTCATTTATCACGGAATCCGTGCATCATTGTCTAAGATAAAATACATGTTTTGAAACTGAAATTATAGATTCATTTCCTTAAGCTGATTTGACTTTACCTAGGCCGCTCATTTCACCTTGTCACTGAAACTAAGTGGAGCAGACATAAGAACAAATGAATACAAATATAATATTTGTTTCCATTTAAAAAATTTCTGCCTACTAGGAATTGCATATTTTGAAACTCACCAATTAGTTAAATTCCAAAAATCATCTTTTTTTTTTTTTTTCTATTGGGAGATCAATTTTAGTGTACCTAGATGGTGATTTTGCTGAGCAATCTGATATCAGTATTGGTAAAATAATAACAGTAAAATATTAAACCATCAAAGGCAAATCTGAACTATATATATATGTATATATATAAATGTTGTGGGATTTTTGAGTTTTTGTAGACTCAAGTGGGAGAAAAAAATTTGAAATGTATTATATTTCAATAATGTCCTTTATGATTGTAAAATACCTCAGCTTTTATCTGTAAAAATAAATAAATAAATAAATAAATAAATAAAAAGACATGAGGTTTCTCTCAGGTCTCTCATAAACAGACTAGCATCTTTCAAAGGTTATAATCAAAATAAACATATATTTAAAATATATATTAAGACCATGTTTTTTTACAACCACTTAGTGTTTCCAAGGCACTAGACATTGCTATGACTTATATCTTTATCTGTCTCTATGTATCTATCAATATCTTCTGCTATCAATTATGGCAACATAAATTTGAAATCTGAACATGAACCTATCATATTCTCCCTACAAAAGATATTCTGAAATACAATTGTAGCTGAGACCAGAGTATGAGTCGATATTCTTTGTGATTCTGTCACGAGTCCTAGAAGGATTAATTAAACTACAATTTAAACCACTGTGAAGACTGGTGATTTTCAAAAACAGAATTAAGAGAAGTGAAAAGAAACAGAGCCTGACCCTGGCTGGCCTGTTTGGTTAAATAAAAATGTGTGATTTCAACATTACACTAATAATACATAGCTAAGATTCACCAAGTTAAAGACCAGACGGGAAGGATAAATTAACTAACTTATTCAATTTACTGGAAACATGAAGATATTAATATATGTTAGATACCGTGTCATTAATGTGTAGAATACATGTAAGATATATTTTCTATATTCCTTAAAAAGTATCATCTACAGTGATATGCAGATAAAAGAACGTATTCTCCTTTATATATATATAACTACAGTTAGACTACTTTCACAATACAGAGATACAGTTTCTATCTAGACTTCTGCAATAAAGTATTTCAGCCTCCAGTTGTCTTTATTCATATGATCTGTTCAAAGAGAGTGACCAAATTCTAAATATTGTTATTGATCCAAACAGTTTCAGATATTCAAGAGCCATTCCTTTCCCCCTCCTCCTCATCTTTTTCAAAGTTAACCATCAGAATACAGCATAAGAGGCAGATTCACAGGCACTAACTTTCTGTGCTGGCCATGCACAACATATATCAAAAAGAAGAAGAAGAAATATTCTGGCAGATTTCTGGATTTTTTAAGATGATCTCAGATTTCAGAAGTGCTGCAACTCTGCTGTAGTGTAAAGAAGTAGAGCAATAGGGCTGTAAGTTCAGGAAGCGATTGGATTTTGTCTTTAGGAAATCCAGGCTGGAGAGAAAAGTCTCTATCCAAAAAAACAACTGTCTTGCTTCTAGCTACTATATTCCCAATTTTTTTTTGGAAACTGCTGTTGGACTCCCTGAAAAGGGGTATAAGGTACTTTGACATAATTGCTACTTTATATAAGTCTCTTTTCCTTTTAAATTCAAAATGGAGATTATTTTAAAGCATCATTTTCCTTATTCATCAGGCTGACATCTGTTTCTATGGAAACAGGAAAAAAATAATAGTTCTAGGAACTCTTGTTCAACTTAGTGACTAAATCTAAGAGAATTCTACTTTGAGCAGAAAGAGAAGAACAATCTGAATTATCTGTGTAATGGGCAAAAAAATTGCTCTTGAATTATTTGAAGAAGATGAAGAAATACTTTTACTGTGACACTCTGCAGAGTTCATTGACAGTTACTCTTCACTTAAAACCATCCAAAATAAAATAATCTGTGGTGTGTTTCTGGTGCAAATTTTATATATACATATATACACACACACAAGCATGTAAACTTGAATTGCAAAGCAACTTTTCATCCTTTGGGAAATCAGTTAGCTAATTATGTCAGGGAAAGGGATATTAGGGAAACTCTCCTTTACTAGCACAGTGAACAAGTACATGTAAAATGAAGATTTTAAAATGAAATTTCAACATTCCCCAAATTAGGAAGAAGTGTTTGCAATTTTCATCATCCATAAGAGAGAATAAAAATGTGGTCTCACTCAAAAAATGATCTCATGAGAAAAAGAGCTTACTTTTTGTTTCAGGGGAACATTAATCAGAATTTATTATATTTGAAGAGTAAATTTATTTTATTTTCTGTATTGATTTGTAATTCAGTGTGCTAAGAGTACATGAACCAAAATACATAGTTGCTGTGGTTGAACCTCTGGCAAGACAAACTCCTTCAAGTGATAAACTAAATGACCCCTCAAGAATATTGTTTTGCTGCTGTCCACTTTTCTGTGTAATTTAACAGAATACAATCAAAGGAATATTTTAAGGAAGAAGTCATGTAGAAAGAGTGGCTTCAAATAAACATCAAAATATTTTTTAAAAAAGTTTTATTACAATCATAAGAAAATCTATTTTAAAACTTATGTTTGGCAAAAGTCTGGCTCATTTGTCAACTATGTCTTTAACAGTATGTACTATACATAAATGTATGAAACGGTAGCTATGTTATATATAAAAGTTAGGTCCATACTGATTGGCAGAAGGGATTCAAAACAGATGTGCATGATTGAGAGCCCATCTGTGCATCCTGTGAATGGATTAGACTGGGCTATAATTAACTTTTTCCACTGTAACTGGATAACATTTTAATTGTGGAAAGAATCAATACTTGTCTGAGATAAGTTAATTAAATTAATAGTTTCTAAGATTTATACATTGCTCCAAACAACAATAAAGGAAACATCGTACATTGTATATTATTACATGTAATGCTATAAAATTTAATAAAATAAGGGAAGAAATTGTGACTCATAAAGTTAAAGAACTTTCTTTGGCTTCCATAGGGATAGGATTTTACTCAAGAAATTTAAGGAAATGTTCATTTTTCTGAAATGAGGGTAACGATTAGTAATGAAACAATATTTTTCTGAAAACCTTTTTCTGAAAAGCTAAGCCTACTCTGTACGTTTGTTTTCTAGTATATATTAGATAAATGTTTCTAATGAAAAATTCAAGTAAATTATTACCACTTTTGGTGACCTTGAATGTTTTTAAAGTATTCACATGTATTCTTTTGTTCTGTCTAATTCAGTAAATGTGTAAACTCTGTGCAAAAGATGTATAAACTCTGTGCACTAAATCCACTTAGGCCAAAACTTTCCTTTTAGGCCTAATGATATCAAAGTAGCTGGAACACATTCTGCCATAATGACACAGATTAAGTGAAGGCTATGTGACAATTCTCAACATCTTTCAAGACAACTCTTTATTTTGGTTATTTGTTGTTGTTTACTTGCTTTTGCTCTTCCCATTTCATGGGCAGGTATAGTTAAAGCAAAGATATGGGAAAATAATATGAGTTACTCATCATCAAATTAAAAATGTCATCTTTTAGAAATAAGTAAGCACATAAGTAAATAAATGCAACCCACAGTGCACTACCCATTAAAACTGTTTCCTTCTGAGGCAGAAATTTACTCTGCCGATCATAAAGAAATGTTGGCACTTCCAACACGTTTAAAGAAACATTTCTTCCTGACAGGTCAAATAATATACGGTTGGATTTCAGTGTCTCAGTAAGTCAATGATTTCCCTGATTCCCATTTCCTTTTGCATTTGCAATTCAGGACTGAGATTCAGAAGGATTAAATAATTTGTAAAGTAGGTTTGATGGCTTTTCAGACGGACTTCCTGACTTAGAACAAGAGAAATTGCATGGGGAAATTCTTGGCTCATTTGAAGGCAACATCAAAATTTCTGTTCATTTCACCAAGGATGGCATGTCATCTGGGGACAGTAAATGGAGAAATAGCATGTTGGAAATTCAGTGCTGAGAATTCAGAAAGGGGTTGTTGCTGGTTCCTAATTTTGCTTTAATAAAGAACATTTTGCTCTTGGGCTCTTACCACTGTGTGACAGATGGACCAAAAAAAAACAGTGTTATGGTCAGTGGTACATACATTTAGTGTTGCATGTATCTAAAGAACTGGTGTTCTGGTAGCACCAAATTTTCTGTCCCTACTCTGAGTCATTAGGAAGATTTTCTTTATTTCTTTTCTTTTCTTTTCTTTTCTTTTCTTTTCTTTTCTTTTCTTTTCTTTTCTTTTCTTTTCTTTTCTTTTCTTTTCTTTTCTTTTCTTTTCTTTTCTTTTCCTTTCCTTTCTTTTCCTTTCTTTTCCTTTCTTTTCCTTTCTTTTCCTTTTTTTTTAAGCATACGATCAAGCCCAATGTCCTTCAATGCTCTGACTCTGTTATAGACCATATTTTTTTCCAAAGAGTGGCAACAATTAGGATTTTTTTTTAGAAAAGTATGTGTATGTATGCTTGTGTTCTATCCACAGGTGAACAGCGAACTTTTTGTCTTCTTACAGTTCCTCCAGATTATTAAGTATGAAATTCCATAATAGAATTTATGATTTATAAGAGGAAATAAAATTTATAGCCATACATTTCAGGGTCACCATGTTTCACTAAGTTTTGGTACGTGCCTGGTAGCGTATGAGGGACTGGAATGTGCACATAATTGCCTGATGGGAATTATCTAGACACTGAAGGTATGATATGGTATTAGCTACACATCTTAGACATCTAAGAAGTTGATTTTAGACACACGTCCATTGTATCTATTGGGCTAATAGATGTGCATTAAAGTGTATGCTGTGACTTCCTGAGAGATCAAATATTATCAGGTAAGGTCACCCTGAGTGAAATTTATGGATAATGAGATTGATCAGTGAATCTGACCTTAAGCAAGGATTTACAAACAGGCTTAAAAGGCAGAATAGATGTAATATGCACTTTTGACCTTGTAGAAATAAGACTTTCCACGAGTGTGGCAATCAGACTGCCGAGAACTATTTCATCATGATGTGTTACCTGAGAAAGGCTGCCCAGACTATCCATCTTACAAAGAAAACAGGTTCTTATTTTGCATAAATACAAGTTTGTCTTTCTGTAATACACAATCCAAAATGATTTCTGCTGCAATCAACTACTTTTTCAATTACAAATTTCCTAGTCCTTACCCCCAGAACAGGATTATTCGTTTTTTTGTCTGCCCTTCTCTTCTTTGTGTTAAACCAAACGAAAACAAACCCAATTTATTCCAGGAGTGCTACTCTTAAAAAAACCCTAAACTTATAACTGAAGTAGGTGTGGCAGGTACATTTAATCTCTTTTGATTTATTAAAAAATACAAAACATACCTGCATTTTCTTTGATTTTTTTTTGTTCTAGTGTAATTTCAGATGATTTCAGATGTACATCTTAACTCACATCCTTCCATTTTACTTTTATTTCTCAAATTAATGTGTAACAAAAATAAAGCAATCAGAAAAAAATGTCATATTCAAATTCCTAGTACATTTAGAAACTTAGAAATCTTAGGCACATAAGCTGCTTTAGCCGTTAAAAGCAGGAAGCTTAAACTCCACATCAGTTTGAATTCTCTGAGCCAATCTTTGTCTGTTAGAAAAAAATGAACAGAGGCACAAACTAGATAACAGCCTTTTATGGGGTACAGAAATTAAAGTAACAGAATTACCTTTCAAAGAGATCTCCAGGGCTTTAATGTAAAAATAGCTATTATTTTATTAGACAAGACTCTAATCCACAGTCTGCTCAGCTGTACTCCAGACTTCTATAAGATAATCAATGCCTTCACTGGAGAGTAGCTTGATTACAAAAAAAAAAAAAAAGAAGAGGAAAAGAAAGGAAGAGGAAAAAAAAAAGATATTTAAAGAAGCTGGAGAGCCATCTTGTGGTGATTCTATTTAATCCTCCAAAAAAAATAGTAGTTAAGTTTGTGTGAATTTTTTTCAATGTCAGTTTACTTGCAGATTCACACAGAAGCTGTTTTTGTCTGAAAAAGGATGCTACCTTTTTCTGCTTGTCTGTCCTCTTAAGTGATATACATCAAAGTATGTCTAGGGAAAAAAAGAAAAAAGGCAGTGTCACCCACAAAATATGCTTGAAATTACCCATAGAGTCATTTTTGCTCACTGTTATTCAGCATAGAATTATTTTTACTGGATGCATTTTCTTCACAAATACAGTACAATTAACTAATAGAGAATGTCCTGAGGGAGAAAAAGTATGTTGTTTCAAATGAGAAAAATTGCAGTCCTTGCTTTCATATCACACATCCTAGTGAAACTATATTTTTTGTTTTGAAAATTCCTGTAAGGAGGTTAAACTCTGTAACTTCTGCATATGAAAAGAGCTTAATGGGAAGCTGGCTTTTTGCACTGTATTTTCATATTAAATTTCTGACAACTACATGAGGACTTGGATTTAAGAGAAGTAGCTTCTGCTGTGGAATGCCATCTTGCTGAACAGAGAAAATGTATTAGAAATTCCAGAGGCGACTAGCTAAAAGAAAAGAAAAAGTACTTATACGCAGTATTTGAGAAAGCAACTCTGCCTCAGCTAAAATCAAATATTTCAATATTAGTCCCCTGCAATATGGTCAGCTTGCTCCTTGCTTGAGAAGGCTTATTTAGTGGTATCTAGTTTTGTGCTTACTAGCCTGGATAAGCAGCAATAAACTTCATGAATCACCTCCAATGTCAGCACTTTTGGTGAAAGCAATATATTGTCAAATTATTTATATTTACAAGTTCTACAAGGGCAGTGGTTTCTCCTAAGTATCATTTCCTTATGTCTCAAAACCAGGGAGAGGTTCTTTAGTAATATTACAGGACACTCACAAACTGTTTTTTAGCCTCTGTTATGCAACTGAGCATGATTGCTAGCATTGCCAAGAAAAAAGGAGCTGCTGTCAGTGTGGCCACCAAAAGCTGTTTTGCATTCTAGGACAAGTTCAGTTCTTTTGGGGTCAATATCTGATTTTGCTTTTGGATTATCCCCACTCCCTATTCCATCAGTGCTTCCAGCTCTCCCTTCTTCCTAATCCTTGACTTTTCTCATGCTCTTAATTTTACTTATAGGCAACTTTAAAGAAACACCAGTAGAACTGGGAGCTGTAAAATCATCAAATGATGTTTGAAGAGGAACCAAAAGCCAGGACCATTAATATTGACATGATCATCCCTTTCCCTTTCTCCTCTCTTTTAAACTGGTATCTTAGCTGAAAGAACCATTCCAAAATCCCTCTCTACATTGATAGAATGGGCTTATATAAGCTACTGTTTAAATCTGCTAAGATGCTCTTGCATTTCTTCAGCTTTACATTCTGTTCAACCTCTTCTTCTTGAATTTCATCTACACAATAATTTAAAAGTGAATCGCTTAAACCCCTATGCCACTTTCAGAAATGTTTTTTCAAGGAGGCATCTACTTGAATGTTCTGGCTGCTGTTCCAAATGGACCAGAACAGTCTGAAATACTACTTTTATAGTTGTACAACGTTAACTGAAAACTAGGGCAAATTAGGCTATCTTATCCAGTTGTGACAAATCTGCTAGCCTATTCCTTTTAACCACCATCCCTCTTCCAGAAACATCCCATCCATTCTCATACATGCCTAAAATAATCTTGTACCAGGTCTAGACAGGCACTTACTCTATTACAAACCCACATCAAAGATAATCAAAGTATTACCAATTGTACAGGCTAAGTAGAGATTAGAAGGTGATTCTACCAGGTGAGCTAGCTACAGAAGACACTTCAGGAAGTTGTCAACTGCAAATGATTGCCCCACTCAGTTATGCAGTTTTACATGAATTTAAGGAAGTCACGTATGCAGATTTTATCCCTGGTAATCTGCAGGCTCTTCTGAAACTCTTTGGGAGGATATCTGATTTGCCTGGATGACCACTAGTCCTGGTGCCAGGCCCTTTTGTACACACCTGAATAGTGCCTCCCGAACAGGCACGCCTCAGGTTTCACTGAGCAGTCATACGCCATTTCATTATTACATTAACACTGAAGTGTCACTGCCATTAAACTAAAAATGACTTTGTGCAATTACCCCAGTTCATGCCCTTTTCCACCACAGTAGTCTTTACTAGCCTTTACAATAAGGATGAGCTAAAATAAATCAGAAACATTTTAATGAGCCATTTTTTTTCTATTTATCATCAAGATATTTCTAATACAGTTAACTGTTTGCCACCAAGAAAAACATAAAGAAAACTAATCCAGAAATAAAGACAAAAAAAAAAAAAAAAGCACTCAGCATATTGCAAATGCAAGGTATAGTGACAGCAAAAATAGAGAGAAAAGAGGAGGAGAAAGGTAAATGTGGACAATAATTGGTAAGAAATAAGCAGAAGAATGGAGAGAAAAAATTATATTTGTAAATATGAAGAGACAAAAATAGACTAATATCACCAGACAGAAAGAGAAGAAAGCTAAAGCTGGAGAGGTCAACGGATCAATCCAGGGACTAGGGAAGACAGAAATAAGTTTTTATCTTGGAAAGGAAAAGTCACAGGGAAGAAGAAATAACTGTAAAAACAACAGCTAGACAGATTTTGAAAAGACGGAGCCAGCATGTGTTAACAGACTTTGGGAGAAAAGTGTTAAAAAGCAAGCACTAAAGAATAGCACATGAAAAATAAGGGGCTAAGGTGAGTCGCTATGATACTAAGAAAATATTGTTAATGTAGCTCCTATAAGACAGTAGTACTTTCAGAATAAACTTTATGTAAAATAATCTGAAGTAATGATGTCTGAATATATACAGAGATGAAGATATAAGTCCTAAAAACATATTTTTGAATCATTTATTTCTCTTGGATCCTAGTTAAAATCTCTGTCTTCCTTAAGCTTTAAGTTCTTATTCATTTATCTTTTATGCTTATAATTATATAGTCCCTGAGGAAAAAAATGGCCATATTTTGTATCAGCAACACAATCTGTCACAATTTAACACAGTTGTCAGTCTTTGCTTAAGGAAAGGCCAGAGATGGAGCATCATGAGGTTTTCAAGTCAAGAGAGAGATGAATTGACAGAGGACTGTGGGGACACTTGCTCATCATTTCTTTCAGTATACCTAGTTCTGACTTATACTACTACAGTGTCTCATTTGAGATAATGATCTTGCAGCTCATTCATTTTACAAACACTGAATTCACTCCAAATGCAGTTTAGAATTGATTTAATTAATGAAGCTGAAAAATGTACAAAAATAGAAGTAATTGTGTGCTATAATTGTGTGCTATAATTACAAAATACTTTTTCCTGTGAAAAGGTGGCAGATTTCTTGCACAGGAGCATGTACCTTCATATTAAAAGCACACCATATAAAATTATCAGCTATTTATAAAATTCTGTAGATGTCCACCGTATATGGGTAACTACTGCTTAGACGAATACAATGATATTATGTATAAATATCTCTCATATTTACATCATATGCAGAAATAGATTATATATATATATATACATATATATATATTTCTGAAAGGTTTGGAACCAAGAGCCTTTCTCAGACCTTGTTGAAAGTAAGTACACAAAATTTCAAATAATCTGCACAACTATTTATCTCCGAAAATACAGGTACTCAATATAACTCCCAGTGTCACTCCAAATACAAATCTTAGAAATTATTTCTGCATCGAGATCAGCAGATCTTAGAGCTTATTTTGGTAAGATCTTCCGTCAAACCAGACTGAAACAAAAATAGAAGTACTGTCTGAATTCCATTTGTTTTAACTTCAGATTATTATTCATATCTAGGTAGCACATGTAATGTACTTTTTGCTCATTAGAGGTATTTTCCATTTTTTTTATTTACTTGATCTCTGATATAAAACATTTCTAGTGACTTCTAGATGTGGTTGAATATAATTTATCTATAACTATATCTATCTCATGAATTATAATGAAGTGTAATAAGAATTTTCAAAATGAATATATTTTGAGTACTCCAGCAGTTGAAGAAACATAGAAACATTAAATGCCTTTATCCAAATACTCAACAATTATAAATTATAAGTAAAAAATATAAAATATTAAATTTTGAATTTTTGGTGAGAAGTAATACTTTCTGTTATTCTTAATGAACTGTTGTAAAAATACATTGATCTTAAATGTGAAGAGGAAAGCGTGTACCATATGGAAACAGTATGCATTGATAAGACCAAATGGATTGACATAATTATGATCTTAGCAATACACATGCTTCAATATTTCAGAAGTGCAAGATATCCAGCCACCTTTGGGAGAACTGATAGATTCTAAGTACATTTAAAAGGAAATTGAAACTGTTCTATGTTAAATGAAAATGAAAGAAAAAAAAAAACACTCATGGTAATACTGACTGAGTTTAAGGGTATAAGAAGACAGATCAATTCTAAATTTCATTTTTATGATTTCTCCTGAGAAACATTCATCCAATTTATATATAACTCTATGTGTCTGTGCATTTGTGTGTGACTACAGGTATTCAATATCACAAGTTAGCCATCTCCTAAGCTACTGTCATATTTTTGCTTATTATGACTGTTTTCAATTTTTGTGCTTTATAATTAATTCTTATTTCATCAACAGAAGATAAGATTACAATTTATTGTGCATGGAGTGTGATAATCAAAATAATTTTTTATTTCCACCTTTCTTTTGCCTTTTTATTGTATCAGAATACAGGCTTCCCAGAACCTCAGCAGGGATAAAAGATGACAGCCATAAGTCAACTCTGAATTAACATTGTCTTTCATTTCAGATTGTTTGCAAGTGACAAGTTTAAATAAGGAAGTCTACTCCCTTAGAAAGAACTAATCCATTATTTTATTTGAAATAATTATCTCCTTTAGGATATAAGATGCATAGGATGGAAATATTTATTCTTTTATTATTCATCTGTTTTAAAATTAACAGATGGGACAGTTGAACAAGGATAAGCAGTTAAGCGCAAAGAGTTCATTGTTATAATTGAAGTATTGGCACTAGGCGACTCACTTCTTAAAGTCAGTATCCTCAGTGCTACGTCACATCTATTGTATAAAGAGCACAGTGTAAATTTAAACATATAAAAAGAATATAACTTTTATAAAAAGGAATCCTTAGCTGAACAATTCTTCAAACATTTGCCAAACAAATATATACATATATATAGAGAGAGGATACCAGTGTCTACTTTTGCACTGTGTCAAGTAATGTACTAAAAAATTTCAAAGTCAAAAATTCCCTAGCTAGTAAAACATTTTAGTCTAATGAATAATTTCTTGATATGTTTGTGAAATTGTAAGTGGTGCCACAGATGCTTACATAGCTATGGGCAGAACACCAGAGATGTCAGTTCTGCATTTTGGTCCCACAACTTGCATTCCATGCCTGGTTGTTTTCTGAATGATCTTCATGAGGGCATTCGGATTAATTTTCCAAAACATGAGGATGTGTAGCGGATCAGGGCTAAGACCAGTGAGAACATCAGTCTTTTCCGAAGCTTTGACTAGCTTTTCAGATACTGATCTAGGATACTCAACTCAAAATTTATAGAATCTAGCTTGTATTTATTAACTTTTGTTTAGTTTTACAAGGAAAGGATGCCTATCACTTTCAGCTAATGTCAGTTATCATCAAAGCTCTTCTTGACTTTGCATTCCAGATACCAATAAATATCAAAACCATGAGATAACGTTTAACCTGAAGCTCTCGGGTATGTCAGGTTATGTCTTTGCAGAATCATAAAAGAACTATTAAAAGACCAAGCAAAGGACTGTCCCATTTTTTGACATGACTTGACTGCCAATCAACAACTACATGTGTTGGGCTGAACTTGCTAGAGACTTGCTACTACAGTCATTAAATATCTCACTGTTCCTAATGTTTCCTGCATCAGCCTGAAGAATATATCTTTGAACTGGTCATCACCATCTCATTCCCTTTTCTGTGAAGTAAAATATTATTGTGAGAAACATGAAATCAGAAACCAGGAGAAGGTAGATATTGTAGCATTTTTTTTCTTTTTCTTTTTCTTTTTTTTTTTTTTACTGTGTTGCTCACAGAACACAATGCCCCATATCTAAGTGAGAAAGGATATAAAAAGGCCCAATGATAGGGCTGAGATCATAGAATCATAGAATGCTTAAGGTTGGAAGGGACCTCTAGGGGTCATCTAGTCCAACTCCCCCTGCATACGCGGGGTCACCTAGAGCACGTGGCACAGGACTGCATCCAAGCAGGTTTTGAAGATCTCCAGAGAAGGAGACTTCACAGCCTCTCCTGGCAACCTGTTCCAGTGCTCTGTCACCCTCACTGTTAAGAAAATTTTCCCTAAGTTGCTGTGGAACTTTGGGTGCTTCAGTTTCTGGCCATTACCTCTAGTTCTGTCGGTGGCCACGACTGAAAAGAGGCCAGCACCATCCTCCTCACTCCCTCCCTTGAGGTACTTCTAGACACTGATCAGACGCCCTCTCAGCCTTCTCTTCTCCAGGCTGAACAGGCCCAGCCAGGATCCCATTGACCTTCTTGGCCACGAGGGCATACTGCTGCCCCATGGTCAACTTGCCATCCACCATGATACCCAGGTCTTTCTCTGCAGAGGTGCTCTCCAGAAGGTTGGTCCCCCAGATCTTCACTAGTGAATAGACTAAAGAGTAGTATATAAGAAAATCATATTCTTACCCTTTAAACTTAACTCTCTATTTGTGCTTTTCAAAAAACACAGAGAATGTTGCATATGTAAACTTTTTATAATTATTTTAATATTCTATAGCATTTGGTCAACAAACTCTTTCTGCAATGGACTGGGAATATTTTTTTTCCTTTTTTTTTGTTCAAACCGCACTATTGGATAGCATTCAGTATTGTAGCTCTGAAAAGCCAGATCCAAACTTTCTCCACTAGTGTTGAGGAGCCTCATGCCAACCAGATTCAAGAAATCTGAGGAAAGATTGTGCCCTGGTTTCACACAGCTAGGCAATGGTTTAAGTCTGAAAAGTATGCATAAATAAACACTTTAAATAAATTTTAAAAAGCAAACTAACAAATGGTCAAAGCAAAAGAGGCAAAAGCCTCTAAAAGGGAAAATTCCTGTTAAAGCTACTGGCTTTTTGCTCAGTGAAAATCAAGGCTGAGAAAGCAGACAGGGAATTTTTAAACCAATAATAATTTACAAACAAGAGGTCTTAGTGTGATGTGAGAAGCTGGGAGAAGGTACATGGGGTATTAGAAATGTGTTGTTTATTAATGTGGTAATTAGGTGCTCAGTAGATGAAATGCGTGATGAGAATGGGTGTGAGAATGGATGGATCTTGGCTGGCCAAAAGTTCGAGGGCTCCAGATGGCTGAAATCAAGGTTTAGTGTAAGGCTCCTGTTATTGTAAGCTCAAGAAATGCTTGATCTGCTACCCTTAATACATTTGTGCACAGACAATAAAACAAAGTAGAAAATAATAACTATGGAAAATAAATGGTTTACTGAGAAAGAAAAAGTGGAAATTCTATACGCCTCAGTAGTAATTTGTGATGAAAAGCAGAAGAAAACACATGAACTTCAAGTTACTGCAGCTACCAATGAATAACAGTTAACACTTTATGACATGGTCTATCATTGTCAACTCTGACTCTTGAGTCAGAATGTATATCCAAAAACATTTCAAAATGAAATTATTATTGTACTTTAACATAGTGTGCAGGAGAGTGGAAGCTGACACAAGAACCATACACAACTCTAGTGTTTTTCTTTTCTTTGACACAGATATAACTGATAATTGCAAATAAGCCAAAATTTGCACAGCCTTAAACTGACTTATACATGTAAACATTTTCTGTTTCAGAAATAATAATAATAAAAACTACACATATAACTCTTTTCTCAACCCTGCAAAAAAATCATACTTTGTAGGCTATTCTCCTCCACAGAGAGAAAAACAAAACAAAACAAAACATAATGAAGCCAGATTAAATCTAGAGGTCTACATCCTTCCGGCCTTACTTTAACATCTAACATCTAACTGAGGTCTTAGTATCAACTCTCAGTAGAGTATCTTCCCAATAATGAGAGACCCATGCAGAGTGTGATTTAGCACAACTAAGATCTAAATTAATCTATTTATATATGTATTTCTCATCACTGATTACACAGGAGTTTTGGACAATTTCATTCCTGAGTCCCTCAACTAGATGCCTTGAGACAGAATTAATTGGAGCCACAAGGCACTTTTAGTGCTCTTTGACCACTTACATATTTACCAAATCCCTTGTCTGCACTTGTATGCTTGCAGCAACAAGTATGGAGGGATACAGCACTACCTATGCAGCCAATAGAGTTGAGAAAATATCTAGACTAGTTCTGTCTAGATAAATATCTCTTTCACACCCATTGGAAGGAGCTTCTCATGCATAAGAAGGGAAGTGGCCTACAGGCAACCTCATATGATGTTCTTAGCTAAATTCTCTTCACAATTGCATCTTAAGCATATGCAGATCCTTCTCAGAAGGTGTTGCCAGTTACAAAGGGACAGAGTACATTTGCATAAGCATGTACCTTAACTTTGCTTTTCTTGGCTTACAAACTCTGGGTTTTTTTGAATGGAAGATTCTAAAATAATGCTACTGCCTTCCTTCTGTTAATATAGGTCCTTTTTTTTTTTTTTTTTTTTTTTTTTGCTGTTATGTAACTTTTATATTTACTTTTTTAAAATTTTCCATTCTTTTTCCTGTACAATGAAAAAGATACTTTAATTGTCTTCACTATTTTTGCTATAGTTTGTTTAGACCTGGAATGATATTGTAGGCATATTGTGGGTAGTGAGGTAGGTCATTATAAATCAACCATGTATGTATATGTAGCCAATGTACAGACAAGATTCATATAATCATAAAGTAAATATGCCAAATTATAGTGAATTATTCTGAATAAAGGAAAATTCCTGTCCCTCTGCATTTGTACTGAGCAACACTGAAGCCACTCTTACTTGCAGGAGCTACTGACAAGTGTCAGCACCAAGCGACAGACCCACTGGTTTCAACACCTTCCTTGCTCATCAGCTTTTGCCTTACCCCAAAGTGTTTGCTTAGGTTG
>NW_010586779.1:424333-507821 GCF_000705375.1 Tinamus guttatus
TGTCTGAGCATGGCATACACAACACTTGCAATTGAATCTCACATAAGGCTACTGTTTAAATCTTAACTAGCACAGTTGTATTAGGATAATCTTTTCCATTTAAAACAACTTCAGGACTTTTTTCAGGTTATTTTACCTCAGGGAGACTACTGCATTGGCAAAAGTAGTGTTATCTCCAGCCCTGAGGCAAAATTGATTACTTTTAGCTCTTGTTTTCTGCTCTATGTTTTACATATCCATAAGAAAGTTCATATTTTGACTAATGAGCACCCTCTTAAATGTATGGTATTATCTGAGCATAATCAGTTCCTTAGTGTGAATAATGACAACTAAAACCACAAAGAATTCGTATTATCTCGTATTATCTTATTACTATATTCTGAAAAAAATGCAGTAATAGTTAGTGAATTAAAACCAAGTCAAAACAAAACAACCCAACCATACAACCAGAGGTACATAACCGTTTTTGAACTATAAGTGTTTCTCTTTGCTTTTTTCTTTTTTTTTTTTTTTTTTCCTTCTTTTTGGTTACTGAGTGAGCGGCTCTTTAATGGAATGCAAACTACCATGTGTGCATATGTATTTTGAATTTCTTTTTTTATTGTTGTTTTTTTGCTTGCTACTTGCTTGCTACTTAACCAATTACAATCAGGAATTTCCAGGTGGTAATCAAGCTGGTATGAAATTGTTTTCATGGAACAAATTCAATAGATATTACATGGTAATTACCACTCTAACATTAGCATTAACAGCAGGGATAATTGACTGAAGTCACTGGCCCTAGTCCAAGATGACCGTGTCTATTTCCTACCTGAACAAGCAAAATGGAACTTTTTTTTGCCTTGACATTCACTTAGAAATGTTGTAGTAAACACTTTGAAGAAAGAAAAAAAACAAAAAGAAAGAAAGGGACAGTCCCCTAATAAATATTTGGGCTTGGATGAATAATAGGAAAAAAAAAAAGTTTTTGTTTTTAAGATCAACCCAGAGATAATATGAATGTTTCAAAAATACTAAGCTTCTGCTTACAAAAACACAATGTCAACAGAGTATTGATTTCCTAGGGAAATTTCACAGCAGAGTTTGCCTTCTTTGTGAGAGACTAATAAATTTCAGTGAAAATCTTAATATGGACTTTAGCTTATAAGACAGAAGAAGAAGAAAATAAAAACTGTATTTATACTACTCTAGTGGTGCAGAACTAACACTAAGCTAATTCATACAAGGGAAGGCTTTTGCTAGCTTCAGTGACCTTCATGGCAGACATGAGCCATGATCTAAAGCCACACAAGTTCAGCTACTTTCTTGCCACATACCTTGCAAGAGGTACTTTAGTAGACCTTAAAGCATTGGGTAAGCTCAGTATTATCAGGTTTCAACTTATAGGCATTTTTCATAAAACATACAGATGTCTTTATGTCCCCATGGTTTTATGGAGGTTCTTTAAATAACAGTGTCTGCTTAAACATACCTTCTCCTTTAGTTTAAATTCCTGGATTCTAGCATTCATTTGCATTTATGCTTTCGAGATTGGCTCATCTTGTGAAGAAGGACAATGACACAAGGATTTCTAAACTGTTCTCCACAGAGATTTTTTTTTTCTGAGATTCTAATAATTTCTGAGATTTAATATAGTAAATCCTCTCATTTTCCTTTGTTTTAACTGTTTTCCTTTGATCTGCTATGGACTATTTGGTATTTAGCTACATTATGCTACTCATTTTCTCCCTTACTCAGGATACATATGGGATACAGTATTTCAGATCTGTTCGCATTGTGTACTGCTCCTTCAAAAGTGGCCCTTCAATTTCTGGGGTATTTTGTTATGTTAGGGTAATTACTAGGAGAAATTCCAACCAAGTTGTGTTTGGAAAAGAAAATAGGTTTGCCTTTTCCTTTTTTGCTATCCCACAAGATGAATGCTCTTGTAGCTCTTTTGGTTTCACAGAGATTACCTTTAGTCATTTAAAAAGTGTTTGCTTTCTGGCAAATTATTTTAGCTGAAATACTGGAATTACCCCTTTGTACATGAAAATACATCTTCAAAATTTGAGTCAAATTCAATTTCTCTTTTATCTGAAATACGGTGAGCTGACAGCGTAGAGGCAGGGAGAACTGGAGAACTTACATGTTTGTCTTATTCTTGAAGAACTACAAGTAGTGCACGACTTTCTAGATCTTGTTTGCTGCCAAAATACTATGTGTTAGCTTATTGAAAATTAGTGTAGGCCACTGAACTAAAATATGTGAAACATTTATTTTTTTTCTCACAAAAGTCCTCCTTTGTCATCTTTTAATCAATTTAGTACTTTGGTCCTCAGGCTCAATGAACAATGGGAGTGACCGATTCTACCCATGGTTCTGTTATTCAAGGGATTATGGAAAACCACACTCAGGAACCTACCTATCCCTCTTATCCATGTCCTCAGAGACATTTGAGCTGCTCAGGGTCTTCCTGTGTACAGCACTGGCATGCACACAGAGTAGCAGAAAAAAGTAGTGGAACTAGTAGAGCGGGATGTAACTGGCTGAGCCTCAGAAGTCACTTTCTGCAATATGACGGATTTTGGCCTTCAGAAAGCAGCAGACTGCTCTGGAAGGCAGGCGCCTCTGTTCTGTGTGGAATGAAACCAACCGCTAACGTTTCCCAGTTCTTCATCATGGCACAGGTTCTCATGCAGTGATCTAAAGTATTATGCCAGGAAACTTCCCTGATGTAAACTCATGCTTCCAGTTTGATTCCAAGGGCCTTGAATCTATTCTGTAGGCGCTGCCAAATCCAGAAGCTCAATGGAGGTGACACTGTCACAGATCCACGCCCCCAGGTCCTGCCAGTAGCAAGGCTGTGTACACATTCCTAAGAAGCACACATACAATGCATACATTCATATACACGATCCACACAGATCACCAGCATTACTTCCCAGTCCAGGAAGGATTACCTCACCCAGCACTGCCTGCAGCCTGAGATCTAGATGGTGGCATCCACTATCAGCAAATCTTTGTTGTGCAGGCTGTCAGAGGACTAGACTTGGCTGCATCAGCTGGGACAGAGAATCATGTCCTGTGGTCCACAGTCACCACTTGAGGGTCTTGTCTGTTGCCAGTGCCTGCCTCTGGATCTCTTTCACTTTATCTCTACACTGTTTGTTGTGTTAACTGTGTTTCTCCTGTTTATACATACTGTTTACAGAAGTCCTGGTCACTGGGACTCTCTTAGTTCCAGGTAAGTAGGAAGCCAGCTGCATGTTTGTTCCTGCTTGGCAGGAAATCCCTCACACTGCCTGTTCAGTCCTGGCCTTCATTCACTTTTCTTGTGATCACCAGTGCTGCCACACTCTGCTTCCTTCCACGCTGATAGTCTGAAAATTGATAGAACATGGGAGAAGTAAATGTTAAAAAATGTATAGAGAATGCACATTCCCATGTGCAGGCTCTTTGCTACAAGTACTTTAGTTTTGTTTTTTTTTTTGAGTCGTTTCTTTGTGTACTGACTTTGCTATTAGACGTACCGAACTCTATATGAAAATAATCTGCTAGTTAGGAGCATGAAAAGAGAAAAATGGAAAGAAAAAAAAAAGCATAAATATGCATGTTCATACATATACAGCATATGTCTTAGTTGGAGAAGCTCTTTGTATGGGCACAAATGTTACAACACTGCTTATACAATAAATCCTGCCAAGGCACTGGATACAATCAGTCATATTTCAAACCTTGCCTAGCACAAATCTACCCTATTCCAGCTAGCACTCTCCTGAGCCATTTTCAGTCACAGTCTGCGATGTAAAATGGTGTCCAAATCATTACCAACAAATCTCTGCATTCAGTCATCATGTTTTGGAGGCAGAAGAAGTTGAGTACGATAGATGTGGACTATTTCTGTGCCCATTAGAGTCTGCTGATGCATGCATCACCAAGCATACTTGCTGGTGTTGTAGCCAAAATTGCCAAATGGACAACAGGGGAACAGAGGAGTACTCTTGTTCATTAAGGTTGTTTTTTTGTTTGTTTTTGTTTGTTTGTTTGTTTTCTGTTGGCATAAGCTATGCCATCATAAGGTCAGTTCAGTTAAAATAGCTAATCTGGCAAGAACAATTTTGTGAAATTTCTAAAAAAGTCCAAATAAAGAACTCTTCAGGATATATAAAGGCATTTCCAGAAGCATACGTTTTCATCTGAAAACATTTTCCTTTCTTTGAATGACAGCAGGGAAATAGTTTTAACTTGACAGTTAAAGCCAGCAGTAGCTATACAGCAGGAAATAAAAGAACAACAAATAAGACTTTCTGTTAATTGAGTTTTAAGTGCACAATGTGCTCTATGCAGCATCAGGACTTTCCACCAGATTTTGCAATAATTACACCTTATATGATTGCTTAGGAAAAGTCAGTTTTCACTAATAGCATTATTTTCTATTTTAGTAAGTGATTTTATACCTGTTTATGTTTTTAATCAGAAAGACCAATTACTAATAAATTCATTTATTCAGTTTAGATTTCCTTCCTTATTTACAAAACCTTCACCAACACATGGGAAAATAGACATACTGAAGAACAATCTTCATTAAAGATGAGGAGGTTAGGTTTAAACCTCTAATTTCAGTTGTCATTTTCTACTTTCCTACTTTGTCAAAATGTTGTTTTCAAGATAGGCTGTGATTACTGAAATGAGACCAGATGACTTTTCCCTAGAAATCAAGGATACTGTGAGAGTGGAACTTTGTATTTATCATTTTCAACACTGCTTCCGCAAAGAGAGTAAAACAATTAAATAATTTTAGAATATACAGTGGGACTTCAGAACTCTATATGAACAATTCAGTTTGAAATGATTGTGTTAATTGTCCACCTCATGCAAATGAAGACACCAAAGCAATCATTGACCCTAAATTCTGTATTCAAAAGAAACCTGTCACTGAAAATGAGTACTAATGGTATAAATGAAGGAAACAGAACCTGAAAATGTCTCAGCCATCCTCACTGTCTACCCTTTAACTAATTGGCACCATATCTAGTACTACAAGGAAACTGGCAGAAGAACAATTTAGTAGTAGAAGGCCAACTCTAACTCCATCCATTTTCTCTAGCACAGAGTAGATATGAGCATCATGAAAAAGTCTCTTAGAACAATGAAATAGAAATTCCATAGTTGTAGCTAAAATAAGAACCATTTGCAAACAGGCTAACTCTTTGATCATTCCTCCAAAGTTTTCCTTTCTCCACATTCCACTAGCCAAATTCTTTCTTATTTTATGAAACATAAATACTGGGTGTGGAGGCTTTGTTCCAGCTAATATAGTGTCAGCCAATTTATATACAGTATGACAACATAAAAGAGAATATTTCATTTATCCATACTGAATTCAATACATTTTTCTTCTCTCCAGTTGAAAAAAAAATGTTGTAATTACAGGCATGCACTTTTGAAAGGCACTGATTGTTTTCAATTTTTGCTTCATTGCAAAGCTAATTATAAGAGGGGAAAGAAAGTCATTATAAATAGGAGGGAGATCCATGAAATAGTAAAAGATATCAAATAATACTGCCATAACTTCAGTGGATACATCATAAGAAATGAAGAGGGTAGAACATAAGACTATTGCAATAGCTTTAGATATCTCAGAATCATGTGCAACAAAGAAAAGATGAGGAAGTTAAAAGCATTTATATATATATATATATGTATACATAAAAGGAAAATCCAAGAGAAAGTAAAAATACATTAAGTAAAATTTGATTTCTATTTTCATAAAAAACCTTGGAGTCTACACAAGTGTCACTGGAGTCCACAAACACAGGTGTGATCAGTACAAGTAAGTACTAATGTATAAACATTTTAAACTTTTTGATTCTGGGCAGAGAGGGCAGAGTGGTGTGAGATTTGCCACACAAATATTGAAAATTTTTGCTACTCATAAGAAAAAGTTATTTTTCAGACATAATTTACATCATGTTATATAGAATTATCATAGAAACTCATAGAACGCTTAAGGTTGGAAGGGACCTCTAGAGGTCATCTAGTCCAACACCCCTGCACACGCAGGGTCACCTAGAGCACGTGGCACAGGACTGCATCCAAGCAGGTCTTGAAGATCTCCAGAGAAGGAGACTCCACAACCTCTCTGGGCAGCCTGTTCCAGGGCTCTGTCACCCTCACTGTTAAGAAATTTTTCCTTAAGTTCCTGTGGAACTTTGGGTGCTTCAGTTTGTGGCCTTTACCTCTAGTTCTGTCGGTGGCCACGACTGAAAAGAGGCCAGCACCATCCTCCTCACTCCCTCCCTTGAGGTACTTCTAGACACTGATTAGATCCCCTCTCAGCCTTCTCTTCTCCAGGCTGAACAGGCCCAGCTCCCTCAGCCTCTTCTCATAGGGCAGATTAGAAACTCATAAAAACCATCTTATACCGTCTTACTGTACTTGGAAAGATGGACTTCTGCATGACTTTAATTTTTACATGTTGACAAAAATGGACACAGTTTTGCTGTAAATTGTGGGCATCTTATAGCCATTTCTATATATGCAATTCCTGTAAGGCAAGAAGCAGAACTATTTGCTGACTCAATGATAATCAAGTCTATTAGTTACACCTTATCACTACAAAATTTTACCCAAAGTAATCATTTACTTTGCTGAATGTTCAAATAGAAATTTGAATCAGTCTACAGAAGTACTGCGCTGTTCTGTGAGAAGAAATATAGAACATGCTGACATTTTAAGAAAAAATAAAATCCTTTAACCCTTTTATCACAGTATTTGTTGATAACCTCAGTCTGCTCTGAAGGAAGAAGTAGGGAGAGATTAATTTTATATAGCTGCATCTTTTTCTCTGTAATGAAATGAGAACTGGAAGCTACATTTCTCTAAGTTCCGTATGACCTCTTCGTGGATCTCAGACAAAATTCTTTAAGTAGCTTTCAGGCAAAGACCCTTGACCTTCTATTGGGCAGCTATAACAAAGCCTTTACAAAAATGAAACTGTCAAAATACTGAATGGATAGTATCTACGTAAACCATGCACAGTTTGGGAAATAATTCAATTTATGGCTGTTAGTTCTAACTTAGGGACCTAGTAGCCTAGGTTGACTGAAGGGATTAATGTTCCCAGGAATTTATCCTGCCTCCTGCCATTCCCAAAGCAGAGATTTCTAAATGACTTCTTAACTACATTAGCTTTGACCTGTCATTGCTCTGAGTTGAAAATTTGTATTAGTTAGTTGCATCTTTGCAATTCAAAATAACAACTTAGATGTTAACTAATGAAAGAGAGAAGTGGCAGACAGCTTTGCTGAATCTCAAAATCACTTTATTATCTTTGTTTATTTTTAATAAGGTTAAAATCTAAGAATTTATTCTGCTATTCCTACATCATTCTATGTCATTCATTTCTTGTTCTCCTGTTTTTTTTTGTCCTGTTCTCTATTTCTGTTTTTTTTATCCTCCTGTAATCAGAGAAGTCCCAATTCCTTTAAACCCTTCCCAAAGATATCTTTGTGTAAAGACTCTTTCCATTATTCCTCCTATCACTAATATCCAAATGGACCTTTTATCCATTAAAAACAAACCAAAACAAAACCATAGTGAATGTGGAAGGGCCAGCGCTAGTAACAAATTGCAGTCATTGTACTAACATTGCAAAGTTGAGGACTGAGAGCTGTCATGTTTTGCCTGACTGGAGATTTGTTTTACCTTGTTTAGCTGTAACTCAGTTTTTGCTTGGTTGTTTTCCAACAATAAGGTAGTTTTTGTGTATTTTGGGGGGTTTTTTGTGTTTTTTTTTTCCTTTATTTTGTATAATTGGGTTGTATAACCATAAATTTTATATAGATAATAGAAAAAAAGTAGTTTTTCTCCAGGCTATAAACAGCTCACCAATGGTCAATTATCCACACCTGGAAGAAAAACAGTCAAGGGACAAGCAGACAAAGAAACCAGAGAACAACTAAAATATGTAAAATGTGCCATACACAGGAAATATATGTGCAACAAGAAGTTCAATTAAGGTGTTAGAAAATGTATAAAAATAGCCCTAAGTGCATCCTAATGTATAGGAAGATGAAATTATCAATTTCATACTCCTAAATCTCCCAGAAAAGAGGAGGAACACCTCCTCTTAGCCACCAATAGCACTGCCCTCTTCCAAGCAAAGAGTTTGAGGGCAACCGTTAAGTGCTTGAGCCTCCAGGCCTTCTTTTTTATCTCTGGGAAGAGGCGAGGAGTAGAGGAAGGGTGAGTGTAATACCATGGGGAAAAGGGGAGACACTAGGGAGGTTCTGAATAAATCTGCAGTTGTGCTATTGAGAAGATCTGTGTCAATCTGGTAGAATAATTTAGACTATTAATGCCAGCAGTATCATAACAGGATTAAGAGTAACTGCTTACTGTATTTTAGTTAGACTTTGGGTTTTAATTAACCAACCATAAATTTTTCACTTTTTACAGAAAGGGTGCCTTCTCACGGAAGATCATCTAGTCCAATCCCTCTGCTCAAGCAGGGACACCCAGAGCATGTGGCACAGGGTTGCATCCAGGCAGGTTTTGAAAATCTCCAAAGAGGGAGACCCCACAACCTGTTCCAGGGCTCTGACACTCTCACATTCTCACAGTAAAGAAGTTCTTCCTCGTATGGAGATTAAACTTCCTGTGTTTCAATTCGTACCCATTATCCCTTGTTCAGTCACTGGCCACCACTGAAAAGAGCTTAGCCCCATCCTCTTTATATTCCCCCGTCAGGTAGTTGTATATGTTAATAAACCCCCTCTCAGTCTTCTCTTCTCCAGACTAAACAGCCCTAGCTTGCTTAGCCTTTCCTAATAAGGTAAATGCTCCAGTCCCTTAATCATCTTTGTCATTCTACACTGGACCGTCTCTAGAAGTTCCACATCCCTCTTGTCCTGGGGAGCCCAGAACTGCACACAATACTCCAGAGCTGAGTAGAGGGCGAGGATCACCTCCCTTGACCTACTGGCAACACTCCTCCTGAGGCAGGCCAGGATCCCACTGGCCTTCTTGGCCACAAGGGCACATGGTTGACTCGTGATTAACTTGTTGTCAACCAGGACTCCCAAATCCCTCTCCACAGAGCTGCTTTTCAGCAGGTCATAGAATCATAGAATCATAGAATGCTTAAGGTTGGAAGAGACCTCTAGAGATCATCTAGTCCAACCCCCCTGCACACGCAGGGTCACCTGGAGCACGTGGCACAGGACTGCATCCAAGCGGGTTTTCAAGATCTCTAGAGAAGGAGACTCCACAACCTCTCTGGGCAGCCTATTCCAGTGCTCTGTCACCCTCACTGTTAAGAAATTTTTCCTTAAGTCCCTGTGGAACTTTTGATGTTTCAATTTGTGGCCATTACCTCTAGTTCTGTGAGTGGCCACCACTGAAAAGAGGCCAGCACCATCCTCTTCACTCCCTCCCTTGAGGTGCTTATAGACACTGATCAGATCCCCTCTCAGCCTTCTCTTCTCCAGGCTGAACAGGCCCAGCTCCCTCAGCCTCTCCTCATAGGGCAGATGTTCCAGGCCCCTGATCATCCTTGTGGCCCTGTGCTGGACTCTCTCCAGCAGCTCCACATCCCTCTTGTACTGTGGATCCCAGAACTGGACACAATACTCCAGATGCGGCCTCACCAGGGTCAACTTCTACTCTCTTCTTTTGGATAATAATCCACAATGAGGGAACTAGGCACATGTAGGAAAAGGTTGGGGAAAGGGTTGAGGTGGTCATCTCATAAGGGCTTCCAGGATGCAGAGATTAGCATAGAAATAGATCATTAGATCACGTAATAATCATGGGTGGAAACTACTGTCTTTAGGAATTAATGCCATCAGGTTAAACAGTATATTGAGGATCTAACTGTTAGAATGCTGTGACAACAACAGAGAGGACTGTCTTACATGAAGTCATCAGTACATCTGAGTCCTCCATGATTCATGTGAGTATTTGCTAATCTGTGCTCATCACTCCTCCTTCACCACATGTAGCAGATCGATATCATCACAATGTAGCTTTTTACAGTATTTATAGAAGCTGGTGTTTTTCCACATGTAATGGGTATTTCTGAATACTGTGTATAAACTGAAGCAGGGAACATAGAAGCAAATATATATCTTAGCAGTTATAGCAACTACTGTTAAAATACAATGGTGTGGATAAAGTGCATGTATTGTATCACAACAGATTTCTATTTTTTCTAAATCTTAGACAAATTGAGTTGTTGTCTAGCTGAATATCAAGTTCATATTTTGTTTTCTTTTTTTTTTTTTTTAGTCTAATTAATATATCATATAATTTTCCAGAAACAATCTTAGATTTAGTGGAGAGTGGCAAAAAAACTTTACTGTCATATTTATATGCTAGCATATTTCCTGGGCATCAGAGTATCAGAACAACCATTTTAAAGTATCAGTAGAAGAAATTCATCAGTTGTACAAAACACCCACATAAATCTTTTGAGAAACATAGACATCAACTGTTAACGGTCATAAAATCCTGTATTAAGAAGTCAAACCGTCTAATCCAAGTCCAAATACCTCTGGATCCCCCTACTTTTCCCTATTGTTTCTGTCCTCAAACCTGTCAGGAAAAGAAATTCTGCCCAATAATATGTTTATATTTGTTATTAAGAAAAACTCGAACAGAAACTAAAACTATTTATTAATTCCCTGAATCCCACATTCCCTGTAGAACCCTGATTAACCCGTAGAGTTTGATTTGCACATTTTTCTGGTATTAGCATATTCTGTCAGAAAAGACATTAAAAGTCCTAATTTTCTGCATTTCATCAAAAGAGGCTTGCAGAAAAACCATTGGGGATATTTACATTGATTCCTAAATCCCTAATAGTCTTAGTGCTCTATGACAAAGTCACATTAGGCAGGATTAATCTGAGCTACTGTAGATTTGTCCTAAAACAGATGTCTAGCATAGGTCATAGAATCATAGAATCATAGAATGCTTAGGGTTGGAAGGGACCTCTAGAGATCATCTAGTCCAACCCCCCTGCAAACGCAGGGACACCTAAAGCACGTGGCGCAGGACTGCATCCAAGCGGGTTTTGAAGATCTCCAGAGAAGGAGACTCCACAACCTCTCTGGGCAGCCTGTTCCAGTGCTCTGTCAGATGAATCATATCTCTAAGTGCTTAACTGTGTACACCAAAAAGGAAGCTTAGTATAACTACTTCAGATGTAGAAGTCTACAACACAAATGCCTAAAGTTAGGTGAAATAAATCCAGTCCTGTGGCTTTGAAACGGTGCCTCAAGGCGCTTGAATACTGACATAATAACTAAGTTCAAAATATAAGTGATCGTGCAGCCAGCTATAGGGTGTATGGAAAAAAGGGCAAACTTTACCAAATTCACCTAGAGTACAGATTACTGGTGTTAATTTACACTCTTTTGTTGTTGTTGTCGTTGTCATTTTTTCTGTGATAGCGATGATTCCTGTTAGAGTTGGCAGCCTTTTCATCAATCAATGAATTGATAATTCCCAAGAGAAGACATAGCTATGAGTAGGCTAATTTTCAGCCTACAGAGACCACCCTTGTTTTTTCTTGCTGAGTAGTCATTTGACAGGTTGTGAAATGAGAGCTAAGTACTGATGAAACTGAGAAAATGCTGTTCAAGGGAAAATGTATGTAAGTGGCAACAAAAATTGAAAAGAAAATGTCATCTAAGGCCAAAAATTCTTGAGAAAAACTAACCTTTATGCCTTGCAACCAATGCAGATGTTGCTTTGGAAGTGGGCTGTTCTAATCCCACTGTTCAGCAAGCTTCCTGTTGATTACTAATAAAGTAGGACCTTGTTGCCGTGCTCTGCTTCCCTGGTAGAATTGTCTGCAGCTATCAAAATCTATTTAAAACTAAAAAGGTAGGTATTTCCCAGGGTTCAAAATGGTAAGAAGGATATGAGGCATCTTGTGTATTGTGCAGCTAGGGACATATTGGTAGCATGAAAAAGTGAAACGAATTTGTATGGGAGGTGATGCCAGGGATGAGAGATAGTCACCTGTGATACGTAAGGACATACGAACTATATTCATGTTTAAGGTTTTGGACTTCAAAGTGGCATTGCTGCTTGTGGCAGGGATATTTTCTTTGTACCATGTTAATAAATGATAAGTACAACGGATGTTCTACATGTTTTTTTATTGCAGGGTTAAGCATCCTGCATCATAAGCATCCAGCATAAGCATCATGGGATGGGGAACACTGAAGCATGGAAGACTGAAAGATATGTTGAAATAAATTTGGAAGAAATGAATGAGACAGATCAAACAGCAACACTACATCAGCAGAGGGATGCAGTGGAAGTGCAGTAGCTGCTGTCCTATTCCCAAGTCTTTTTAAATGGATTTCACTAGGATTTCTTCAGAGAGGGTGACAGGAGTCCCAGCATACCTCAACCTTCATTCCAGTACAACAGAACAGGCACAGTATCTTCTCTTGTTCAGAGCAAGCTCTCTGAGTCTACCTATAGATGCCTTAAATGCCTCCAACCTCACAATTTAAAAAGGCACAGCATGAAAATGTGCATTATTGAAGCTTTTTTTTTAAAAAAAATAAAATTAGGAGGTTCAGAGAGGAAATCTGCCTTTTCTGTCTTCTGCCATCATCCTCACATGTACGTTTATTACTGAGTGGGGTCTGCTGCAATGAAAATAAATTACCAGTATCTTTTTGCTTTGCAAAGCTTTTGAAGAGGAACAAATTGTGCACAAAATATTGTTCATCAAATGATGGAAGCTATTTCTCTTTGCTATTAAAGGGAGTAACCATATAACTTGTTGCATATTTACAGGAGAATTCTATTCAATGTCTCTCTGTATAAACGCACTGATTTAGCATGGTCTTCCTGAGTTCCGTTTCTACCTTAGGTGTGTTTATGTTATGTTTAGGTGTGCACTGTCAGCTAGGTGATACCTCTTACTTCTGCCAACATTATTCTACATGCCCTCATTCCATATCAGAATAACTATGAAGAGATCCCAACAGATTTCTGGCAAATACTCTATGCACATACAATTTACTCCTCAAAAAGAGAAAACTACCTGGATTCTGCATTTTTCCAGATTTTGGCTTCTGTAACTCCACTGATAGGTATACTGTTATACATGCATAAAATGAATCAATGCATTTTGAGATTATCTAGTTTAAATCAATGTAGAAAATACTAACAAAAATACCTTGAGATAGCATTTGTAATTTCAAACTTGTTTTCTGCATTTTTAAATATGACTATTTCTCAATCTACATAAGATTAGAAAATGGAAGACTTATGTAGGTTAATTTTGCCTTTGAAACTTGGACAAAAAAAGATTCTAATTAGCACTTTCTCTGATTGCAATTTAAAGTCATAATATGACATAATTTCAGTACAGGTACTAATAAATTCTTCTTTCATAAACAGGACGACAATAATCTCTTGATAACTTTGAAATGTATGTTTCAGAGAGGAAGGACTATTCAGTGTTTTTATCCATGAGCAATAGCCCTCAACTGACCATCTGCATTTCTGATTATTACGTTTTAAATGGTTTTAAACAGAGACATAAATAATTAATATAATTAATTCTATATCACAGCTGTAAAATACAGGTATTTTTCTTCCTCTGTTATATTAGACCAAATCAGAAACAAAAGGCCTGTTTCTATTAGGGAACTATGCAGCCTACCATAAGACTTTTTTCCTCATTTTATTTCATCTATTATCTCTAAATGTGAAGAACCGCTAATTCTTTTTGCCAACTTTTCAACAGCAGCATTTCTGTAATGAATAGAAGAACAGTTATGAATCTGTGCCTTTATCATTATAAAATAAAGAAATAATTATTTTATTGCTAAATGAGGTAGTTCATTCTGCCCACACCCTTCCAAACATAGCATAATATATTCTGTATTTAGAAAGCCTTTATTTGACAAATAAGCCTGGCCTACTACCAAAAAAACGCTGAAGCTTCTCCTTTTCAGGAAAGACTTTTGAAAAGAAGCTGGGGACCCAACTTCAGCAGCACACTACTACTTCATAAATTATGGAACATTTTCAATCAGATAGATAGATATAAAGCCAAATTTTGGTGTGCAAATGACAAGGTCTATGTTCATGTACAGCTTTCACATTAATAATGAAGCATCTATCCACAACATACAACCATACATATTTTTTAAGATTAGCAATTCACCTCGTAGATTTTGAAAGTGTAAGCTGTCACTGCATTATTCACTATTCAACCCATCTCCTTATAATTTCTCCCTAACGGGTAGAATTTGTGCATACTATATGGCAAAAAAAAATGTTAGTACATCAATCCACCATCAATGTTCTATTGGTGATGTATTTAGATTACACATATAAACGAAAGAGTAGCTAAAGTGCCTATACAAAGTGCTGGCAAAGGCAACCATTTTTTTCTGCAGATGTGATCACATGGCTTTGGGAGAGAAATCCAGATTTGCTAGTATTTTTTCACATTTTTTAAGAAAGAAATTTCAGTATCTTTTATATTAAATAAATCAATACTTCTCTATTTGTATATGCACAAAGTGACTGCAAAATGACTATAAAATGCTATTACATTGAATTATTTTCACACATATTTGCATGCATTTATTGCTCAGAAGATAATAGAAACACAATCAATAAACCAGGGAGCTGGAGGCTGTTTGAATACAAATATTACCAGAGAGGTGATGCTAATATCAGACTGTTACAAATGATCACACACATACATCAGTATTTTTTTTTTCTGATACAAATCTACAAGCGCAACTTCAGCATAGCTAGTGGCTTAGTACATTGCCACACACAACATGTTTTTGTTTCCACACACAGAGATTTCATAAGCAATTCATTTGCTAATTCATTGTTTTCCTCAGCTACCTTTGAATAGAAGCTGAGCTGATCCTTGGGTGGCTGCATCTGCTCCAATTTCATCTGTCATCTAAGGGGGCTCATAGGATGCTACAGGTATTAGGAAAGAGGTTAGGTAGCTGTGGCTTACAACAGCACTGTGTAAGTCATTAATATTCTCTGATATTTGTTTATCCTCCTGAATTATCTTTATCATTTTGGAGGAATTTTTGTTTGTTTGTTTGTTTGCCTGATTTTGCGGGAGGAGGCTCTGACTTGTCTAAATTCTTAGCATTTTAGGGTTTAGAGTAGCAGCTGCTGAAGGGAGTACTACCAACACACTTTCTGCAGTGAATTATGTAACTAATTTCATTTTATAATCTTGCCAGACTAAATGTTAATCTACACAAGAAAGTTTGCAAGACACATGGATACTCAGATAAATGGGTACAGGAGAATGTTAAACCAAAAATTAAGAAGTTTGGGGTACTAAAACCCTTGGACATGTCTTTAAAATATAGGATCTAAAAATCCTGTGGTTATTCTGTTTGTAGGGCACAGATTACATGTTTTTGCCTCTGTCCAGAATCCCATGTTACTAGTATTATGTAAGTGAAAAGTGTAGCAAAAAGCAGAAGAGAGAAATAGAAAGAGCAGTTAAATATTAACCAATTGTGAAATGTTGCTGTTTGAAAGCCACAGAGGTAGTGGGGGAGGACGGGGAAATCAAATCAGTATCGGATTCACAGTCTGTGGGCCGTAGGTCCGATCGCCTTCCTAGGAGTGAATCAAGTCCCCAAATAGTGTGATCAACTATAAGCTCAACCCTGGCAGTATCAGATTCACAAACAGTCCATCAACTGTAGGTCCGATCGCCTCCCCCAGACAAGTAGTCAAGTTCACAAACAGTATGATTTATTCAAATGCAACATTTACAAAGCAGGTTTTGGATGTCAGTACAGGAAATTCTCTACTATAGCGTGGGGCTTTTAGCTAGGTCTGATGTACAAATGTGCAATCATCATTCACCCCAGAAGATGGGAGAGGGCTCTCAGTCTCAAGGAGTCTCCTCAGGCGGCGTCCCAGTCCGAGGGGAGGAAAGAGGGATCGGCCCGTCAACTGACCCAAGAGTTACGATGGATTCTTTCCTCCTCCTTTTCATCCTTAGTTCACCTTTTATACTTTTCTTTACATTCAGGTGGAGCTTGAGTGACTAGAATCATGCTTAATATTGTTATTGATTGGTGAAAAAGTCTCTCAATTGAAAATCTAGAGCGCATGCTCAGTAATCCTACCTGGGAGGCGGGTAACTTTTGGGATGGAGGTGTGGTTTTGACAATATAATGAGCAAAGTTCAAGCAAAGTTCCTCCAAAAGGAGTGATTTGCCACCTTTGCTGGCTCAGCACTGGACATGTTATCATATATCTCCCATTGGACATCTACTGTGCGGCTCATCAGCAGCCCAGCATAGGGAGTGCAACAGAGTTTGGCCGCGGTGCCTTCACTCCGCTCCATCCTCCGTTACTCCCATTTGCAGCTGCAAGGAGGGCAGATTGTGCTGCCCAGGGCACCGTTGAGGAGCTGAGTCCGTGTGTACCAACCATCCCAGAAGTGGCAACTGTGTATCACCCCATGGAAGCTTTTGCAATTCCAAAATTTGTTAGGCCCTAGTTTTCCTCTTAGTTCCTGCTTTCAAACAATTCTTTCACACCAGTAACAGTAAGAAATATGTATACATTTCATTAAAAGTTAATTACATTCAAAGGAGACAATTCCATAATTAAATTAGTTTGGTAATAGAAAAAATTATCATGAAACAACATGTGAAGGAACAATAGGAATGAATCTTTTCCCAAATGTATTTAATTACACAAAGAACAAACGGAAGACATATATTTAATATTAAATTTATATGTAACATGGTATATAACTAATACAAAGGATATCAAGCTGGTTCCACTGGCTCCACTACATTCCATTCCTCTCATTTCCTCTTTTCTCTCTCCACTGGAAAGAGTCATGAATACATTCAAGTGGACACATAGGACCATGAGCCAGCTGGATTAATGAGAACCACAGTTTTGGAAATGCCTCCTGATCCTAGAGAAGATGCTGTTGAAAGGCATTTACAACAGAGACTGCTGTCATCATCCAGACAGTAACTAGTCATCCCATGCAATGCATTTGATTCTGCACATCAGCATTTTCCTACAACAAAAAACATACAAAAAAAAAAAGTTTTTAAACAAACACTGTCCATGAGACACTTGAAACCAAAGTTGCTACTCTTGCTGAATCTTATTTCTAACATTGTTAGATGTTAGAAAAGCAAAACAAACCACATGTATTCATATACCTTTTCCCAGAGAAAAGGAAGTAATTAACACAGCAAACTATATTTTTAACACTGATAACCAAAACAAAAAAAGAAGAAGAAGAGGCCATTAAGAACAGGGCAAAATTAATTTACGAATCTCCTTAAAAGACCAAGTGTAATCAATAAAAGCTTTGCCAATCTGCATATTTCTTGTTACTTTAATTCCGAGTTAAGACTCGGCACAAAACTCACTAAACTGAATAATTCAGTTGAATAGATAAGTGTAGCTAGATAGATAGATAGACAGACAGAGTGAGAAATAAATGAATTACTGATATTGATGAATGGAGACCAAACCTCTGCTGTCATCTTTTGGACCTGGCAGTATATTTGATACTCTTGTATATTAGAAAGATAGCTGATAATGTTCCCAAATATTGACAGGTTTTGGTCTCTAGGAAGACCCCCATGTCTGTTTTGAGAATTTTATGTCACTTACTGTTTAGACTCCTTTTTTAAAAAAAAAAAAAAAAAAGAGAGAACAGTATTTCTCTAAATAAAATAAATATATAATATAAGTCTTTCCTTTCTTGGTGTTACAGTGTCCTAAACTTCACTTACTATTTTGGAAATCTGGGGTTGGGATTCCTCTGACTGGATGTAAAGGTCTGCATTGCAGATAGTTTAACCTAGATATCTTGATGCTCTTTGTAATACATGGAGACAAATTACCATTCATAGAGCATAACTGATGTAATTCTAAAGTATTTTTCTGATGAGATCAGAGAAATCTGGAAATGCTTAATTTGCTTCCTTTATGACGAGGGAAGCTGAGGGTGCTCATCTCGCATGGGGCTGTCTGCCTTGAAGACCAAAGTTATGATGGCTACTATCCACAGAGCCAAGTTATAAGGCTCTACCAGAAGGTGCTCCTTTTTCTACATGTTCTGATAGCAGGATCCTCACAGTCCTAACAGCTCAAATACTTAAAGCTTATTTGAAAATATTTTTTTAGAATCATGCTACTGAAGGCCAATGTAGCTGTATGTAATACGGGAAAAAAAAAGGTCGGTAATTGCATGTAGGTTTGTGTTATTAGATACTTCTGTGTCATTATCAATTATTACATTTGCTGAAAATGAATTAAGGGAGGAATGTTGAAAGCTTGATGATAGGCTTGAAACTGATCTAACTAAAACTGATGATAAATCTCTTGCTGAAATCTGGAGTGTTCTTTTGGCAACAATTTTTCTAATACATTTTTTTTTTCTTTTTGGTGGATAATATTGCCTCCTGTCATCTTCTCTTTTTTTTTTTTTTTTTTTTCTCCAAAGTGCTAGGCATTGCCAGATTTAATTGAAAGCTATTAGTTATCAGATTCTTGCTACTGGAACTCAATTTCTTTAGTAATTGAAAAAGAAGGTTGTGATCCTAACCACACCATGTGACTTAGTTTCCTATAACTGAAAATCATAATGTTATCCTAGCTGCATTCCTTCTCAAGACTGTTAGTTTCATCACATCATGTCCATCCTTACATCAGAGAAACTGCACTGATCACCACACTAAAGTGATCAAGTGTATCAGGCAGCATTCCTACAAGGCTCTTTCCCCTCACAGAGCCCTAGGCCTAGTTGTTTGGTTGAAGATTAATTGCTTAAAATAAATTCAGCATATTAGTTGCTACAGCTTCAGGTACTTAAAGTCTTTCTTCAGCAGAAATATGAAGGAGTGGGCAAGTAGGTACAATCCAAAGCAAAGTAGGACAGTCATTCCACCAAAAGTTTCCCAGTGAATTCCCAGAAATTCTTTGGATTTGCCATTGCACCACACCTAAGAACCTTTTTCAAAATATAAGCTTAAGCAAAACATAGCTGTGCAGTTCTATGAAAGTAGAAGTAGAAAATACAAGCACTGATTTATAACATAAAAATGAACTGTGGAGTTTGTTTAAACCTGTGGAGGTCATCATAATGACCTAAATAATAGCATAAATAAATGGAGTTTGAAGCTACCTTGAAATCACTCGCCGTTAGAAGAATTTCGGCAGAATTATTCTAGTTGATCCAGTTTAAATAAAAGAAAATAGAAAAAAGTTTACTCAAAGTATGAAAACGTAGTACTTTCAGATACACATATGAGTTTGCTCTGCCTAAGCTCCAGCCCCAAGTTCCAGACTACAGTAATATGATGCAAGGTCCAAGTTAATAAGGCCTGGTAACAATTAGCATTTATTAGCTCAGGGTCAGCGTTATGGTTATGTGACCAGAAAGTGCAGACATCTTTTTAGACTATAGTATGTAAACCTGACAATATAATACAGAAATACAGAATAATACAGAAACCAATCATTGCACCAAGGTTTGATTTCTATATTCTCATGTACAAGGGTCCACATGACCTTATTTTCAGAAATTTATCTTCTGTAACTAGTCCATTTATCTTAGTATTAATTATTCATATATTTAGCTGCTGCAATTAAAATGTCCTTCACTGTTCAGTGATCACAAAATATCTGCTATCTCCTCATTTTGTTAGAAAACTACATAGAGAAAAAAATTTAAAAATAGCATCTACTAACATGCCAGTGAAGTATTAAAAACAGCTCGTTTTTTAATAGAATATAACAAAAGGCCTTATTTTGCTAGCTTCCTTTTCAGCAAGATGGCTGTCATAAGCAAGACTCAGATATCCCAATTATAATGTAAAACTTTATTTTCAAATATATTTTATTCACACCGAGGAGCACTTTCTGAGTTTCAGATTGCTGGCTGAGCAAAATAGTTACAGTTCTCTTTATTTATTTGTAAATCTCCTCTGAGTATTAAACATACTCATAAAGATATGTCCATAAAGAGGACAAGTACAAACTTTATCTTGACATTTGATTTAAGCTATGTTAGGAAACTTATTTGACAGGTATAGTTTTTTCCCGCAGGCATTGCAAAAGAGCAGATTGGCACAAAGATTTGTGCTTAAAGAGAAGAACTAGTTTCATAATGAAATGTGAATATGAATAATACTCTTAATCTCTGCAGATTTTCCTACCTTTCCTTAATGTGCTACTATGTAATGTCATTAGCAAAACAAAAGAAAGACTATCACACTTCCTTAAAGGGATACTATTAAGTTATTTTAGCTCAAAGTTTGACCTGTATTAGTATAAGCTCTTGACAAATGTCCTCTGGGGAAAAGGAAACCATTAATCTGTTACTAGCAAAATTTCCCACTCAGACTCAAAAGAAAAAGAAATATCAAAATTAAAACATTTCAGGTGATATGATGGTTCTGCAGCAAAAAGATTGATAAATTACATACAAAATAATGGTCTTATCTTAATTAGTGAACTGCATGCTATGTAATATTTCATCAGCAACCGTTTGCTAAAAATCTGAGGTAAAATCAGATCAGACCTGTGTACTTTACGACAGTTTGCAAAGATCATTTACAGTTGTTTTTTGACTGTAGTACACTCGTGAATAATATTAAGTCTGTGTAAAATCAAACATTTTATACATATTTTTATGCTAGCTTTCAAGAATCTTTGTATAATGTTACATGCCTTCAAACTGGAGAAAACATCATCTCTCTTCCACATCAAGAAAGTACATAGAGGAGGTTTTTTTCCAGAAATGACCAGTTTCACTAGTTCTTCTAAAATAAGGTTGAAATATTTTATACAACTAGATTACTGGTAAGAAAGCTATGGAAAACCTTCCCAATAGGAGAAAAAAAAAAATCATGATTCTTTCCAAATATAAGCTAATACAGTATACTCAGCCACACTAACAAATGAATGAGTGCTGTTCAACTTGCACACGATAGATGGTATAAGCATAATTGAGATTTCTCAGTGACTCAGAGGAACAGTATAGCTTTAGTAAAACAATACAGTGATGAATTTGATTAATTAAAGCTTTTTAGACAAAGAAATTATATCTGTAGCAGGATACAGTCTGCATGGTATGTGTATATATGTACTGTTGCTGACCAAAGCTATATTACAATTTATAGCATACAACATCTGATATTTAGTGTTCTTACTACTGAATTGAACATACCTAGGATAGCAAAAACACATGAAACAGATCTGTAAAGAAAGGTTTTTTTTCTTTTTTTAAAAAAAATATATTTATTTTAAAAAAATACATATTAATATTTCTCAAGGGATTAGCACTGGAAGTAATCCCCCATCTTCTTTGAAACATATGAAGGGAAAGGAAATAAAGGAAAATAATGAGTTTTTAAAGAAGAGCGAGGGAGAAGAAAAGTACAGCTCCTCTTTGGAATCTTGATGTGTAATTTCATACTTGCCATGCATAGCAAAGCGCTCAACGCTGTGGACAGGACCTGCCCTCAGCTTATTTTAACCACTGAGCCCCTAACTCTTTTTAGGCATGTAAAATGAAGGATTATGAACTGAATCATACAGTGGTGGTGTATCTCTCTAATTGTACTGGGAGTTTTTAAAAGAGCTTTTAAAAAGAGAGGGATAAATCTTGACTCAAGTAGAGAGCACAAGGTATCTCTAGTAGATCTTGAGAAATGGCTTACTGTTGATACAGTAATTTCAACAGGACTGTTTAAAGGAGTAAAAAACTTATCACCCTTCCACTACAGTTCACTCAGAAATTGCTGTGTTAGCTTCTCCTGCTCAACTGAAATTATTTATTTCAAACTGCTCAACCACAGCTAATCAGAGCTAGGTTATGATATATTTTTATGCATCAGAAAAATTATCTCACATCATTTCCAGGCTTATTTTCTCTTACTATTCTTGAGCTGCTCAGACATCAAGTATACCCTTTTTAAGTCAATAGAACAAGAATGGGCACTCATTTTCAGACAAATCACATACCTGAAAGACTGAAATCCTGCATTTGTGTTTTGGCAGGTTCAAAGCTATGATCAATATTCTTTGACATTTTTTCATGCTACATAAACATCAAGTGTTCGTTCTAATGTCTACAATTTAAAGCTACTGCATTTGAAAGGGTCAGTGGTTGGAAAATTGGTATTTGTAGCCGTCCTGTGTGCTCATTTGTGATTACTACTTCTGAAACATTGAGTGTACCTTCTATCATTACAGCCTTTTATAAATGCATTTTATTGACAAATAACTCTTAACTATTTTCTCAGTGGGTGCATTTTCCTATTTGCACAGAATTAGTTTTTCTCTTCAGCTGACAAATTATTCTCTTGCTGACAGATGTAGACATATATGGTAAAAATTCCAAGATGTTTGCTGAGCTATGATTCAAAGTAGACATCCATTTTTCCTGGTTCAGGGAATTATCTCAGTTGACCTTCTAATACTTCAGGGACATGATGCTTCACACAGTTTACAATAAGTTTCTTTCATATATTAAAAGTTAATTTCTGACATCCAAGCTTCACCTTTGAAAAATATTTAAGAGCATAAATATTGCATGTACTCATTTCAAACATAATATTACATCTTTGCTGCCACATTTTGAATCTCTAGATTGCTGAAACTTTCCTGCTAGTCTTTGGAATGATAAGATTATTGAAATTACTGCTTACAAGACAAATACCAGGTAAAAAATATTTTATTGTTGAAATTGGTCATTTTCCATTATTAAAACTTGATATGAGACATTTACACTGTCCTTATCACAATGGCATCCTGTCACTTCTTGATATCACTGAAGGCACAATAAATTAGATTGTGGCTTCTACATATTCTTGCAACAGATTTTGCAAAGCCACATATTTTCTTGCAAAGTCAGTAAAAAAAGAGATGTTATACTTTTCCAGAAAAATAACTCTTATACTATTTGAAAAACAGAGCAGGAACTGCTCTCTCTTCTTTTGTGATGACTATTTTAGGCCACACTCCCATTTTTACTTGAGTGGAAAAGAAATGAGATTGCTGGAGTGGTCAACTTCATTACAAAGGACAAATGTGTTGGGAAAGGCAAGATAACAAACTAAGGCAAAAATTCCTTCCCAAATGTACCTTCATCTAGAAAGATAGGTCTGCTATTGCTGCTGATTCTGCTTGAGTTTCTTAGGACTTATTTGGGAAAGAAGAGAGAGGTGGCTGTGGAAAGCAGAGTTCTGAATCTAACATATGCTTTTCTAATTCAAACGATAAAGAAACTCAGCAAGTGTAAAAAAGCACAGAAGAGAGAAAAGCCAGCTATCAGCAGAAAGCCAGTCGAACTGCTGGTGGTAAAGCATCACTTAATCAAATAAGTTATTTCAAAAAATTAAGCAGACCAGAACAGAAGCTTAAAAGCTAACACTGACAAAGTACCAATCAATGTTATCAGCAAACATTAAATTGCTTTCCAAAACAAAATCCACTTAAAAGTTCACTGTGTAGAAAAGGGCTACTTCACCATAACATAGTTAAGACAGATGTATCCATCTAGGAAAATGCTGAACCCCAGGACAGTGTTTTCAAGAGTAAGACTTTATTTTGATAAAACTCATATCATCATTTTTTTTGTGCTGAAGATCGTATTCAAAGTCGAACCATGCAGCACTAAAATATAAATATGTGAAATCTTTTTTGAATAATACAAATATAGTGCTAAGCAAAAGGACTTAATATTCATGATTCACAGAAGCATGAAATAATTACTGGTTTTTCATTTAACTTTCAGGTCATTTTGTAATTATTTTGATTGTTTTCTTGCTAAAATTTTCAGTTAGTAGTAGCTCATAATAACAGAAAAAAATGAAAGGAACAGCTCATCCCCCAGCCTGAGGCATGCTTGACTATGTCTGTTCCTTTCCTGACAGATGCCTTTCTTACCTGTCTAACCTGCAGTAATGAAGAATGCATAACTTACCAAGGCAGTCAATCCCCATGCTTAACTTAGTGTATTCTGCTCTTTACCGAGCCTTTAGTCAGAATAAAAGCTGGGTTTAAATATCACGCAGATATAGAATTTAATTGGTCAGTGGTATCATAGGCCATCATTTGTTATAAGTAGTCTTATACAATTAAGATCAAATTATAAAAAATATATTTTTATATTAAGTGAACTTACTTAGTTTTCCGTTTTCCTGATTGTAGCTAGTACATCACTGAAACTAGAAAGGGTATCTCGCTACATAATTTTCAAATATTTCAGTTGAGAAAGCTCAGGGTAATTATGACTTTTTGTTTGCCATATCAGTAAGTTTGAGAAGCTGCCAAGGAGTCAGTGATATGATGGCATAGCTTAGCTAATACGGTATCCTGTCAAGCAGTGGTTATGTTCAACAGTGACAAGACAGGTTACCATGAGAAATACAGAAAGTTAACTACAAGGATGACCTACACCCTCCTCTTCTGGCTAGCTACAGTGGCTTCATTTGCAGTTAGGCAGTTTAATTCTTATTTTAGGATTATTCTTTTATTGCAAGTGATTTAAGCTCTCCAGCATGTTCCTTATACCATTAAATCAGCTCTGAAAGAAGCAGCTGCAATGACAACTTTAGAAATTTTTACACTTTTCTGGGAGCCTGAATAGCAAAGACTATCATGGTATTCTCTAAGTAAGGCATTTCTTGCTATATTCTTGATTTTGTTTTTCTATCGAATAGGAGTTTCTATAGAACAAGGTAGCCTTCTGATCTGAGTTCGAAAAGGAACTAGAAGTAAAATAATGCTTTCATTTAGGTCAACTATGTAAGCAAACAATTTAAAAGTTTATGCAAAATAGATATGGCCTGAATACTCATCATGACTAGTGAAAACAGAGGCAGTGTTCATAGAACATATTTTGATGCAATGTTAAAATCCCACTCTCATGATTTTTATATAAAATCTAAGAAAATATATTAAGCAAAAATTAATAAGTCAAAAACACATCTGGTTAAGAAAATACTTTCAAAGTTTTATTAGTAGAAATTTTCCATCAAACTAGAAGGGTCTTTTAAGCACAATCTTAAAGTTCAATTAATGACTAGTGCTATCACCAACAATTTGGAAAATGCAAACAGTTAAAAAAATTCTGCATGCTCACAAGATGGAATTCAAAAGGCTGAAGACACTGCTGAGAAAAGTATAAGGATTTGAAATAAGCTGGGTAAATTGGGGAACTAATCTGAAATCAAGGAGATAATGTTCAGTTAAGATAGGTGTAGAGTACTACCTAGATTCCCCAGTAAAGTTTCTCCAAATTACTGAGCATATTATAAGTTATAAGTGAACTTTACATAAACTGTGCAAGATATTGTTATTCAGAGTGAATTGTAGATCTCTGAAACACCCCAGCCAGATAAAGCAGCAAGAAACTCAGAAAAAAATCTGTATACAAAAAAATAAAAAGGTGCTACTTGCGTTTTAAGCATTTAATAAACTAGAATGAGGAAATTTAAAGACAAGTAGAAGGGAATGGAAAGTGAAGGTCAACTGTCTGTGGCAGATGTAATAAAGACTCTGACTCGATGGAAGAAATTCATTCCACACAACACTTAAAAGCCTATAAAGAATGATTGATGAGAGTAAGAGAAAAAAGAGAAAAGTAGACATAAAGAAAAAGGATGTCAGCCTAATAAGAACAAGCAACATCACCAGGAACCTGGGAAACAACACAAGATCCTGGGTTCCCTTATAGTGAAGCACAAGATCTGATCAAATATTATTTAATTGTAATTTAGCGACAAATATTATTTGACTTATATCCAGCAGCTGTGGAGCAAACCTGCAATATTCTTTCACTGTTAAAAAAATCACAGCTTAAGTGATAGGTGTGTCTAGTTGCTTGTGCTTACAAGTGTCACCGCATGCTGGAATAGATACTTATCTTCACTGTGGACATTCCCTTACTCTTTATAAAACTGGACTGAAAATATTTCTGCAGTCAGCTGGACATACTGCAGCACCCTTCAGCTGACATGCCAAATTGAAAGGAGAAATCAAGCATGTGCATACTGAGGATTATTTGGATAAGCAAGAAAGGATGTGGAGATTGGATGTAACTGATTTCAAGCTTGTAGGAATTCTCTTTCTAAGAAGCCATGTATGAAAGCAAGAGGGATTTCAGTCTGATTTTAGGTGCTGTTCTCTTGGGATAATTCAGCACACCTAAAATAACCAACTAATTTCCTTAAAACAAAACAAAGCAAAACAAATAAACAAATATTTTTGTTTATACAAATGTAACAAATATGCTGGGGATAAATCAATCCCTTTATATTACATGCCACAAAGACTAAGGAAAACCAACAGAAGCATTGCGCACTTCCATGTACTTTACTTATCTCTTCATGGTTAATATCACTAAAATACAGACAAATTATTAGGGCATTATCCAAGAAATGAAGTGCCAGAGCACTTATTTAAGCCCCACTTAGAACTAAAACAAATCCTTATTTTATATGTATCAGGAAGCTTTCAGGAAGCCAGCTGTAGAGATCACAGATACTACAGGCAAACACTGATTTTAGCCATTAAACCATCACTAAGTTAGCTTCTCTTTATTGTCCCCTCCCCTGGGGAAGGAAAAAAGCACAGGTGAGAATATCCACAACAAGGTGTAGTCAGGTGTCTGAGACTGAATGTACTATAAATGGAATACCAATATTCTTACTTCCTGAATGATTGCGTTACTGTCACATGGGAAAATGGAGATTTCATTGCTTTTGTATCTCACTGACCACTTTATGCAAGGAACTAGACCTGTATGAGAGTAGATGAAAAACAGGTGCCCAAAAATGTAACCTAGAGAATATAAGGATAAATACTGATAACCGTTTTTAGAAGTGTCATGTGTCTCATAATCAGATATTTTCTGAATTAATGGAATTCAAGAATAAGCAGTCCTGAGAAACAGGTCTAGGAATCTAGGAAATTAAAGGAAGATTTCATAACAATTGTAAAATTTACAAGAAGTTTTATATGGAGGATAGTGAGCAAGTTGTTGAAGAAGAGGAAAAGGAGAAAGGGGAAATTATCTTAATTTGTAGTAAAGGAGGCATGGCAAATAGCAACTTAAAGCAGCTGAAAACTAAGCTATCAACTGGAATGACTGCTGCTGGAAGAATAGTTCATGTATGTGCAACAGCAACTTATGCTGTGGTAAACAGAGAAATCTTCTAGCAACAGCACAGCAACAAACCTCAAAATCCCAAGAGGAACAACAAAAGCCACTCTTCCAGACACAATACTCATTCCTTCCCCTGATTCAATTATATTCCTCTTTCTTCTGTTCTTATTGTAGCACTAGACAGGGACTAACATCTCATATTCAGGATATAAGAAGTCAGTTTTGTCCACAAAGTCCTGAGCTGGTTCTGCTGAATGAGTTAACTAAGTTAAACAGCATAACAGAGTCCTAATCACAGATGAAAAAGTCTTCTAACACAGAAAGGAAAAATCATATCTTGTTAAGATCACAATTATAGGAACTCCAACCTATGCGAGAGAAGAGAAAATTCTATCTCTTCCTGCTCTATCTACAAGATAGAAGGAAAGAGATGCTAAGATTATTATCTACTTCCTGGCAATTGCTTTATATAATGCCAGATCTAGCCCAGCTGTGATGAGCTTAAGGAATCACAGAGGTAGTAATCACCAGTTGGCAGGAGATGATGAAATATAGGCATTTTGCTTGAATAATGCAGTATAGTCAAAGCCTCTGATTAACTCTAGGCAAGAGCTTAAAAGAGATAGAATTAAAATGAGAGGTAAAAGAAAGGTGTATGCAATTTGGGAGTGAGGAAAATATGAAAGAATTTAAGGATCTGGTTAGTGTTTACATTTTCTGATCTTTTAGGTAGCAGCTGTGTCCATCTGTTACTTTGAAAGCTGAATTCTTAGGTAGGTGGAAAGACACTACAACTTTGGAGAGAAGACACTTCTGTAGGCTTCTGTTTTAGTTTTGCAGATATGTTTTGTCTATTCTACTGGTATTTTCTGGGAATCTCAATGCTTTTATCTGTGCTTATTAGTCTGGTTTAATATATGTGGAAACTAGGTTCAAGTCTTTCCATTTCATCATTTAGTTTATAGACCTGAATATGTTTTCTGGTAAAATGTAAAGGGAGATTGGAGAGAAATTTGATGTAGAGTTATGCCTAGTTACCTGCTTTTGCTACCTTTCCTGGAGAAGATCCAATACAAAGTTGAAACTGATCTAGGCAGATCTAGGTCTAGGTCTGTCAGTTCATTATGCTAATTATTAGGCTATTCAGTCATTTCAATTCTGTATTCAGTAAAACTTGCAGGAAGAAGATTTTTTAAAAAAACAAAGAATATTTTCTTTTTCCTTTAGTATAAGCCAATATCTGAAGTAGAGAACTGTACCTCCATTTAGCATAACCGTTTTGCTCAACTGTGGCAGAGAATGATTAATGTCTTCTGTTTCTGACAGGTATATGATGAGTAGTGGTCATTCATCAAACAAGGACAAAGTTCTTTTGGAATGTGTGTCACGTGGCTCCTATCTCGAGAAAGGCTAGCTGCCTGTAAACACTTCAACTAATTCTAGTTTCATTGTTCATCTCTAAATAAAATGATATGGTTTCTTTCTTTCTTTCTTTCTTTCTTTTTTTTAATCTGGCCATGTTGAGATTAAATTTTTTTTTTGAGAAGAATTACAGTGGTTTTGCTACTAAAGAGGAAACTGATAAGAGGAATATGCTGTTGTCTTCTTGTTTTCTGTGGAATTTGTGGTGACATAAAGAAGGTTTCTTTTTTTTCTTTCTTTTTTTTTTCTTTGCTCATCTTTGCAAGAGACAAGTATGTTCTCACCATATTGTGAATCTGCAATAACTAAGTAACTAAGTCTGGAGAAATGGAGTAACTAAGTCTTACTTTTGTTGTGTCTCTCAAAAGCGAAGAATCTGATTCCCTATTAGTCTCAGTTTGATTGGAGCATTTCAGTTCTAATGAAGAATGGAGAGACTGATTAAAAAATTACACAAAGTCAGGGAGTGGGATTACTCTTCTAATCCTTAGGAACTGCCATACAACTTCCTAAGAAATGAATTTAATGTTCCCATATGAATGTTTTTTATCTCTTTCCACAAAAGTTACAAGCAGTTCTAAACTTCTGAGGACTATAGACACTTGTTATGCAGTCCTTATGGCCTTTGATGAAATGGAGACTTTTTTTCCCTCATACAGAGAGTTATATTTTAGAATAGAAATGCATTAAAATGTGGGTTTTTTTGTGTGTTTGTTTGTTTGCTTGTTTTTTACATGAAAATTCAGTGTTGGTGGAGTGGTTTTGTGTGAAGACTAATAGTTGAAACTTAAAGAAACTTGCTTAATTTCTAACTCCTTTCTGAACTTCTAACTCTAACTTAAATAATAAAGATTATTTTTGTGGTATCATAGATGATCCATATGAATAGATAAAACACACAGTCATAGATACTATAGCCCTAATTTAACCAAAAGAACAAAATTTCTCCACACTCCAAAAATGACTGAAAAATTCTTTAAAGTTTTTTTTTTTTTGACAGCATTGATTTCAGAAGAATTAAGTTTTATTTATGATTTGTCATCCACCTCTTCTTTAATAGCATGGTGATGCTGACTCACCAGACATCCCATAAAATATGAGGCTGCACTTATTTAAAATGAATAGATACCATTTTTCTTGTTTTATATACCTATTCATTTCAAGTAAGTGGAGCAAAGGAAGAGGGGTTTTCTCTATGCTTAAAAAGGCTTAAAATGGTAGGTCAGGCATAGTTAGGATAGGAACTCCTAGTGCCATGTCTAATGAAAGTAATTGTAGCTTGTGGATAAGATGAACTGTCTGATGTTGAAAAAAGAAGTTTGTCTCTCTTTCAAGAGTGGAAGGGAAACTATTCTCTGCTTGTTGCAGGGTATGTGTGTTGGGTGGGGATTTGCGGAAAAGCATGGGTTTCTAGACCTTTCTCAGACTGAGTCAGTCCCTCTTATGAAGACTCTTTAAATGGGGTATAAATCATATTGAAATATGCCATGGTAAGGCGAAGAGAGTCTTTGTCAAAGGTCTTAAGGTCTCCTACTGCACACCTCAAGATGGAAAGATTTGGGGTGGTAATGAGAGAACAAGTCACATTCTCTTGAATGTGACTTTGTGCCTGGCTTTTGAGTCAATCCGCTGGAAGAGAAATGAAGGAATTTATTAGTTAGGAATTATTTCTGCATCAGAGTTGTCAAATAAGATAACTATTCTGGCAATATAACTAATAAGGACTGAGGACTGGTCCAACAGAAGGAATTCCTGTTTCCTCAGGATCAAGAGGGAAATTCTGTCTTGTGTTTTTCCTTTCCTTTATTTCTGTAATTTCCATTAGCAGGAAAAATGTTGTGTGCTCCTTTCCATTCCTGCGTTAGTTTCCTTTTATCCCATATTTTGTTAACCTCTAAAGGTAGGGGCAAGCTGTCTTGGATTAAGGTGAGCATAAAAGCCCTCTTTTCAAAGGTGAATGCTTTAACTTTCGTACTGCTTAAAAAAAAAAAAAAAAAAAAAAAAACATAGAATCATAGAATGCTTAAGGTTGGAAAGGACCTCTAGAGGTCATGCAGTCCAACCCCCCTGCACACACAGGGTCACCTAGAACATGTGGCACAGGACTGTGTCCAAGCGGTTTTTGAAGATCTCCAGAGCCGGAGACTCCACAACCTCTCTTGGCACCCTGTTCCAGTGCCTCGTCAATATGACAATACTCTGTCTCACTTCCTGAAAGCTCCCTCCTCCCCTCCCCATCATACCTCCCCCTGCAAAAACAAACAAACAAATCCTTTGTCCAGGATAAAGTTGCTTTTACACCCATCACGTTCTTCAGCAAGCTTTGTTTCCAGTGAGATAGATAAATAATTCCTTGTTAAGCACGGGTGCTTTTATGTTTTTCTCAGGTGCATTACCTTAAATTACATGTCTGTGCTGTAGAAAAAAATCCAGAACTGCCTCCAAAGTAGTCTGATGAATCTGTTTGTGCTGTGTTGTTTCACCTCCCAACTCACTCAGACTAACAAGTTTTGCCTTGGGTCTATAAGTTTCATTCAAAAAGATTGGAACTGAAAATGTAGATATGATTACAGAATCACAGAATGGTGAAGGTTGGAAGGGACTTATAGAGATCATTTAGTCCAACCCCCCTGCACAAGCAGGGACACTTAAAGCACGTTGGACAGGGTCGCATTCAGGCGAGTTTTGAAGATCCCCAGAGAAGAAGACTTCACAACCTCTCTAGAGAGCGTGTCCCAGGGCTCTCTCATCCTCACAGTTAAGACTTCCTTACAGGGAAATTAAATTTCCTCTGTTAATTTGTACCCATTACTCTTTGTCCTGTCACCAGCTACCATGGAGAAGAACCTGGCCCCATCCTCCCCTCATTCTTCCTTCAGATACTTGAACATGTTGATCAGATCTCCTCTCAATCTTCTCCTCTCTAGAATAAACAGGCCCAGCTTGCTTAGTCTTTCCTCATATGACAGATATTCCCATCCTTAAATCATCTTTTTCGCTCTCTGTTGGACCCTGTCTAGAAGTTCCACTTCCCTCTTGTCCTGGGGAGCCCAGAACTGCAACACAGTACTCCAGGTGTGGCCTCACCAGAGCTGAGGAGAGGGGGCAGATCACCTCCCTTGACCTGCTGGCACCACTCCTCCTGATGCAGGCCAGGATCCCATTGGTCTTCTTGGCCACAAGGGCACATGGCTGACTCATAATTAACTTGTTGTCAACCAGGACTCCCAAATCCCTCTCTGCAGAGCTACTTTCCAGCAGGTCAACCCCTAATCTGTACTGGTACTTGGGATTATTTCTCCCCAGGTGCAGGACCCCGCATTTGTCCTCGTTGAACCTCATGACGTTCTTCTCTGCCCAACTCTCCATCCTGTCTAGGTCCCTCTGAATGGCAGCACGACCCTCTGGAATGTTGCCACTCCACCCAATTGGGTATCACCTGCAAACTTGCTCAGGGGGTACTCTGTGCCCACATCCAAATCATTGCTGAACAAGTCGAACAACACCGAGCCCAGTAGTAACCGCTTGTGGGACACCAGTGGCCACAGGCCTCCAACTAGACTTGGCCCCATTTATCACCACCCTCTGGGCTCTGCCATCCAGCTTGCCCTCAATCCACTACACTGTCCACTCATCCAGTTCACACCTCCAGAGCTTTCCTATGAGGATGTTGTGGGAGACTGTGTCGAAAGCCTTCATGAAGTCAAGGTAGACAACATGCACAGTTCTCCCATCATCCATCCAGCTGGTCACATCATTGTAGAAGGCTATGAGGTTCGTTAAACATGACATTCCCTTGGCGAATCCATGCTGACTACGCCTGATCACCTTTTCCTTGATATGCCTAGAGATGGTCTCTAGGATGAGCTGCTCCATCACCTTTCTAGGAATGGAGGGGAGGCACACCAGCCTGTAGTTTCCTGGGTCCTCCCTCTTGCCTTTTTTGAAGACTGGAGTGACTTTGGCTTTCTTCCAGTCCTTAGGCACCTCCCCCGCCCTCCATGACCTCTTGAAGATCATGAAGAGTGGCTGAACAATAACCCCTACCAGTTCCCTCAGCACTCTTGGGTGCGTCCCATCTGGGCCCGCAGATTTATGGGTGTCCATTTTACCTAAATAATCCCCAACCCAATTCTCCTTGGCCAGCAGAAAGTCTTCTTCTCTCCTGGTTCCCTCTCTTGTCTCTGGACTCTGTAGTTCATGGGGACTAGCCTCAGCAGTAAAGACAGAAGCAAAGAAGGCATTCAGTAACTGCCTTCTCTGCATCTTCTGCCCCCAAGGCACCCTCCCCACTTAGCAGTGGACTAACATTTTCCCTAGTCTTTCTCTTGACGCTGATGTATTTATAGAAGCCCTTCCTGTTGTCCCTGACATCTCTCGCGAACTCTAAATCCAAGCAGGCCTTGGTCTTCCTCGTTGAATCCGTGCATTCTCTGACAATGTTCCTATATTCTTCCTATGTGGCCCAGGCCTTCTTCCACCTTATGTACACGCACTTTTTCTCATTAAGTTTACCCAACAGTTCCCCGTCCATCCGCGCAGGTCTCCTGCCCGCCTTGCTCGACTTCTTTCTTGTAGGAATGCACCAATCCTGAGCTTGGAGAAAGTGGTGTTGGAATACTAGCCAACTCTCCTGGATCCCCCTTTGCTTCTAGGACCCTTGCTCCAAGGCGGGGATTCCTCCAAGGAGCTCCCTTAAGAGGTCAAATTTAGCTCTCTTAAAGTCCAGGGTTGCAGTCCTAATTCTCGTCCAGCTTCCTCCTCACAGGATCATGGATTCCAACATCTCATGGTCACTGCAGCCAAGACTGTCCCCAACATTCACCCTTCCCACTAGACCATCTGTGTTTGTTAGTATCAGGTCCAGAAGCGCCCATCCCCTTGTTGGCTCATCAACTACCTGCATCAAGAAGTTATCTGTAATGTTCTGCAGGAACCTCCTGGACTGTGTTCCTACTGTGTGATTATCCTAGCAGACATCAGAGTGGTTGAAGTCCCCCGTAAGGACTGTGATTGTGAGGCTTCTTGCAGCTGCCTGTAGAAGGCCTCGTCCACTTCCTCTCCCTGGTCAGGAGGCCTGTATTAAACTCTCATAACTATGTCTCCCTTACTGGCCTGCCCTTTAATCCTCACCCACAGGCTTTTGAGCTGCACTTCACCCTCCCCTATTCGGAGCTCCATATATTCCAGTTGCTCTCTCACATAAAGACCAGCTCTGCCACCTTGCCTTCTTGGCCTGCCCTTCCTGAAAAGCCTAAAGCCATCCATGTCCACATTCCAGTCATGAGAGCTGTCCCATCATGCCTCAGTAATTGCGGTGAGATCATGGCCCTGCAATCACACACACATCTCCAGTTCCCCTTTTTTTTATTCCCCATTCTGCGTGCATTTACACAGAGGCGTTTGAGTTGGGCTCCCAATGTGCCTCTCATTCTAGCTGGGACAGCTGCACCGTGACTATGTGGGCCTGCAGAGGGTCTCTTATTTTTCCATTCAGCCTCTTCAGGGTTAGGGTGCCCGACACAGGCTATGGAGTTAGGCTGCTGCGAGTGGTATGACAAGCCATAACCTGCTTCCCCAATGATACCCTCGAATCTAGATACTCTCTCAATGAGCCCTGCTAGCTCATGTCCCAGGGTTCTCTTGCCTCTTTGAGAGAGATGGATCCCTTTAGATTCCATCCTGCCTGCTAGGATTTAAGGCTTCCTGTTACCTAAGAAACCAAAATTGTGGCAATGACACCAGTCACGGAGCCATGTGTTAATGGACCTCCTATTTCTTTCTATATTGCTGCCAGCACTGGGGAGAATGGAAGAGAATATGACCTGCACACCTGAGTTCCTAACTGCCTGCCCCAATTCCCTAAAGTCCCTTTAGATTGCTCTCAGGCTATGCATTGCCTCTTCTCCTCCCACATGTAGCACCATCAATGGATAATAGTCTGTGGGTCTAACCAGGCTGGGAAGTTTCCGGGTGACATCCTTAGTCCAAGCCCCAGGATGGCAGCAGACAATCCTCAGTTTCTAGGAGAATTTTTAAGAAATTTTATCATTTTTCTCGGGTACTCTTGCAGTTCTTTGTTAAAAGTTAATATTATTTTTATCAAGATCCTTCAGTCTGTCATTGCAATATCTTGAAAACATGACTACTGTACACCTGCAGTCCTCCACTTACACTACTTAATGACTTTTCCCTAAAGCTGATGGACTGGCTTCCATTTAAAGCCAATCCTCCCCTCAGCCTTCAAACCATTCTTAGTTGTTCATGTGATTTAAGTTTTAATCTCTTGTATCTTAGGGGAGCTTGATATTTATCACGCTCTTAGTAGGCCACATCTCGATGTGGATGTCAGTGAGGAAAAAACACTTATCTCTCGATTGCTGCATTTTTGGAGTGACTGGTTCTTGACATGCTTATAAGGGAATCTCATCATACTGGATTTTAGATATATTTGTGTGGCTGATTCACATACTGAAGTGGAAACCAAAGCTGCAGAAACGTAGTATACCATAGCAGAGACAAGAGAGTATTTCATAATCAGTGTGCTTAGGGTAAAGATTTTGAGCAATACAGAAATTCAGAGGGAGGAAGGGAAGGAGGGAGGGGCAGTAGAAAGATGCACATTCTGGACAAGTTCAGGTGTAAGAAAATATTTCCATTCAGCTTGTCAAATTGAAAGTTTCAAAAGTGTAAAAACAAAAATTGATTCAAATTAAAAATTGATTTAAAAAAAGAATAAGGATTAAACAAGTCTTAGTGAAGCAAAGCTCAGTAAAACACTAAGTCATGATCTTTCAATTCTGTTTCCCTGTGTGTATGTAAAAAACTAAATTTTGAAATACCAGATTTTTTTAAAGCAGGATATCTGATTTTGTCTGTACTTAATTTTGATCTATGTGTGAAAGAAATAGTCCTCGTAACAGAGAGGAATCATAAAAATACGGAGGGTAACTCTTTTGCTAGCTTCCCATCTGATAGTTTCCCATCAGAAAATACTGCTTCAGGAACAGTCTATTATTTGGAGGAGAAAAAAATATATATATAAAGAAACAGAATTTTCAACTTACTGATACAAATAGAATATGAGTAGTTATGCAGAGAGATTAATCAAGCTTCAAAATGGTGTTATAGGAAATCTATGCAAACATTTGGAACAATCTTCAGTTGCCTAAATTACTCTTTTGTTTATACACAAGCTAGTGATTCATGCATAAGTAGTGCATGAATGCAATCCCTGTGCAAGTTGGCTTCCCTTACTTTTTTTACTACTGGAAGTATAAAATAAAGAGTGAAGTCATTCACTTCAGTGGGTTAGAAGAAAAGCATTCTTTCTCTCCTCTATTCTAGCAAAGAGTAATGATCTATCTGTTTTGCAAGTTATTCCAGCTATGAAATCACATAACACTTCATCTTCTACATTCATGTGCTTTAACTATTCATGTCTGTAGACTATCTTCATGAGGAAAGCTCTACTTTTTTCTGCTGTTTTACCACATACGATTTTCTCTGAAACATTTCAGTATTTATTAAAATGTATTTTTTTAGTAATGTTTATCTCTGATTTGTTTTTAATACCTGTCATAACAATGTTCAGTACCTTAGAGACAACTTCAGTGAGAAAGAATAGTGGAGTTCTAAAATGTATGTCAAATTAAAATAGGTTTCCTCCCTCCTTCCCTTTCTCCCACATTCTCTTCCTCCCTCATTCCCTTTCTTCCTCTCTTGAAACAGAGGTGGTCAAAGGCTGTGTATGGAATTTATTTTCTTTGGGAATTTCAAAGCAAAAGCACTGCTGGGGTAAAATTACACAGTCCTTTGAAAAAATCACAGTAACAAAAATATGAATGTAGCATCTGTATTCTCAGGATGAAATATCTGCTTTAGTATAAAATAATAAATAAACAGAGAAGATAGATTGTTCATAATGTTGGTACACAATATCACCATTAAGTAAGGATTTTCAAGGAAATTAGAAAAAAATGTAGTAGTTCTTGAACATTCTAGAACCTACTAATTACTGTGACAGAATTTTTAGCACTAGTAAGCTTTTGTGGTAGAAATACAAATATTTTACAATATCTTTTTCTATGAAATGGTAACCTAACACTTTTGATGATTAAAAAATTCATGATAATTCCATGCTGTGATGCAGACTTCTCATTAATAGTTCCCAGAAAATAGTCTTCAGTTTTGGTATCTCTCTCCTGATACTGAACCTGAAAATTGAAACTGAAGATAAAGCAGCAGGTAAGAAAATAAAGGAAGGCCTCTGGCTACCATGATTTTTTTTTTTTTTTTGAAAGAGGTAGAAATAAGCAGAATTTCAAGCAAGAGTTTTATTAAGGACAACTGCTAAAATGCACAAAATGAAGGTAGTTATTCTTCTGAACACGGAAGTCAGAGATAATAATTAATGTACAATAGTTATGTGATAAAGATCAAATCAAATATCAGCCTGCAATCAGGAAAAAAAGAATATTGAACTCATTTCAACTACTCCAGTTTTAAATAAATAGCCTGTAACAACAAAAACTGCAATGCAAGATGAAAATTAGGAAAAAAAGTAAAAAGAAAAAGGCTATTAATTCTTGCTAGTCTACACAAAGTATCCAAAAACATATGTTGCTTGTTATACTCTTTTTCAAGTAGAAAGTTGTGCTCTAGTTCTCTCTAATGTTAAAAAAAGAAAAGCAACTTTGCCAAAGCAATGTATTTTGCAATACATTGCAATGTAGTTTGAAATAGTGAAGATTCATTTTGTGTAGTTAATATGGATTTATCTTCTGAGAAAAAAATGCATGTTTTATGTTTAGATTATTATTCTGACTGTTCATAATTAGAATAATGAGACTGTATTATAAGAAGATAGATGTGATACTTCATATGCATATATATTTTGTCATATATAAATTTTTCAACTCTCTGGTAACGGTAGGTAATAGTTAAATGTTTGAGTACTATGGACTCTATCATACTCTTTGAAATGTATTTCAAGTCTTGTAATGGTGCAGAAAATGCTATTAAACTGCCAATAAGATGCTCTAAAAAGCTATGAAGCCTAGTTTAAGTCATAATAATAATAATAATGTCTTGCATTAGAAATGTATCTTACTGAATATTATTCACTTAAAAAAATAGAATTAAACTGTCCATTTATCCCTGACTTTAAAAATAGAAACATTTAAAATGTTTATAAATTGACAAAAATCCAAGTCATTATGTTGAAGAGACACGAAACCAGCACTTGCTGCAGCCCTAGCATAATGAATGCATGTGTATATGCATGAATGGGTGCTGATGGGTATAAAAAGAAAGTATTGAAGTTTTAGTCTGATTCAAAGCACTGTATTAATCAACAGGGTTGATTACATTAATCTATGGGAAAATAGGAGACATCTAATTTTTATTATTTTTCTCTTTGTGGAAGGTGGTGGAAACCAAGATTCTGAATCTCTCACACCTCGAATAGGCTAAAGAATACTCAGTAGGTCAGATAACATAATCTAGCACAAATCCTTCATTAATTACCACCAGAGAAGACAATGATGGCTATCCTTACAATATAAAATAATTTCAATACAGTGAATTTTTTTTTCTATTTTTTCCCCCTTCTCAGGTAGTTAAACAATAAAGTTTGTGTGGAGTATTTCCAAGAATCTTAAATGCATAGATGTTTATCCCCATACTCATGCTGCTAACTCATTCCTACTAATAGATGACAATGTGATTGCCGATGTTTTATGAGTACTTTTTACAGTGAAAATTCTATACTTGTTATATTTTGCACAATATTACAACGCATAGAATACTAGCATTCTATATTAGTCAAAGCAACATAATCAGAAACTTCTTGTGCTGTAAATTAAATGCAAGGACAAATTTAAAACAGTTGTCCTTGACTGTCTTATATCTACTGGGCAAAAATAAGCCTTAGTGATTTATGATAAGAGAAGTAATGACTTCATTAAAGACTTGTTCAAGCTCATTTTTCAAAATATATAGTTCATATGATCATTTATTACTGATTTTTTTATGCTTCAGTTGTACCTTGCAACACACATCATTTGCTTATCTCATTAACATTTTCTCTACAAAAAGAAAATGCTAGGTTACCAGGCTAACACTATAAACTTTGTAAGCCAAATTAGGAAATTGAGCCTGAAAATACAATATCCTATTTATGAGACCTATTGCTAATCTATAAAATAATTTTTAGTGGTTAATTTTAAATATGGTTGTCAGGGCCACCTTATTTGTGATAGCTCTGGACTTTTTTTGAGTTTAACAGTGAATAATGATGAGTCAATAGCTGGAGATAACTGAATAACAAAATTAATCCTCTCTTTGTTCCAAAATACTCTCACTTACACTTTGGTTTCTGTTGTTATAAGAATATAAGTTAATGTTAGATAGGTTTAGTTAATATTATATAAACTGTGAAGTCAAATTCTAATCAACTTTATTTTTGTGATGTCTCCATTATTTCAAATAACTTGTCAGTGGCATTTGTTATTTACCATTAATGTTCCGATATCTCCCTTTGAAAAGTAATTTCTGTTTCCTGTGACAACAGTCTGCCACCCTAAGCATTTTTACACTTCAATATGTCCTTTGCTTCCTATCTCCATCTATGGATTGCCTAATTCTTTATAATATTAAAGGCATTCAGCTGCTTGGATATAGGATGTGTCAGGACATATATTTAGGCCTTGTTTGTACTTGCAGAGATAAATACTCAGTGTTTCTAAGTAACACCCCTGATGGCAATGAAATTTGTCAAGTCCAGATGTTAGTGCAAGATATGACTCAGACTAATCCCATATTATTTCAAACATCTATTCATGACACCTCATTTGAAAGCTGGGGCATCCAAGGGTTCCTCAGATGGTTGTATATCTTAGGTAATCTGGATCTACCCGGGCTCACATCTCTTTCTAGTAATAGTACAAACAGCCCAGGGAGATTGTGCTCTTCATTAGATTCTTAAAGATAGGTAGAATGAATCTATGCGTAAGTCTACTTTGCAATACAGAACCTCAAGCGAGATAAAATAAATAATAAAGACATATTTACATTGCACAGCATGATGTAAAGGAACCTTTTGATGAATGACTGAAAGAATGTTAAGACTAAGCATATGAGTTAGTGCGGGTAAGGTTCACCAATAACTGGTTTTATGGAGTTCATACCAGTAACAGAAGCGAAAGCATGGCTTTTACCATGTCTATTTCTCTCTCTGGTCCAAATGTTAGAGAGAAATCTGGACACAGTGGAAAAATACAGCTTACATTCTTTAATTTATTTCTGCCTTGTATAATTGTTGTGTAAATGTCTGGAATTGCAAAATTGTCATGTAACTCAACAGTATCCTTTTTATTTTCAACAAAGAAATACTTTGATTGCTATTTGAATTATTTATTTCAGAGTGTTATATAATTATTATTTCAGAGTATCAAATGTGCTCGTGGATATCAATTACAAGAAAAACATAGAAGAAAAAATTTCGATAATATTTTAAATTCCATTTTTTGAAAGCAATATAATCACATATGTAGGAGACTACCATTTATGACTACATAAATATGCCTTTTCTTGAGTACATAAATATGCCTTTTCTATTCTAAGCATTAGAACTTGAAAGAAAAATGGACATTACCAAACACTTATTTCAACAGAACAAAACAGTGTTTCAAAACTTTTATTTTTCAGAAACCTCTCTTGCATGGATTTTCATAATTTTCCATAAAATAAAATTCAGCTTTCAATCATTCTTTAAGTCATGGATTGTTATTGATCTGTCAAATGGCCACTTGAAAAAGCTCCAAGAGAAAGAAAGGGAGGCGGAGTTGTTCACTAGACCAATATTAATGTCTGCATATTCACACTTGTCTAATTTGAAAGGGAGTGGGAAGTTGTTTTCTTTCAACATTAAAACATTAACCATCTATACAGAAAATAATCCTGTGAAGTCTAAATTATGTACTACATTCCAAAGTAATGAAGCAGCAAGCCTTACGGAAATAATGTCTTTGCAGTATTTGGCAAGATTCTTTCCAAAGTTATTTCTATTCCATTTTTAAGCCTAGAAACACAAATAGAATGCCCTTGGTGTCACAGTAGTTATGTAGCTACCAATGAAAAGGATAATGTACAGTAATTACTTTTCTTTATCCTGACAAAATGGAATACTAGGACTGCTGTAAATAGTATATCTCATTAGTTTTGCATTTAAAAGAATACATTTTAGAGCTTTACGTGAATAGGCTGGTCTGAAATCATTTGAAGAAAGCCTGCTACACAGAACTATGATTAAATATTTTCCAAGAAATCATATAGCTTGTAAATAAGGGGTGACAATTGATTTTTAAATGTATATGTAACGTAAGGAATGTAAAATAGACTACGCTTTTGAAATGAAGTGGGTGTGATTTCATTACATAGAAAGGGAAGAACTGGAAAGAGAAATTCTGAGCTATGAAGCTGTGATTAGCTTATCCTAGGAAATGCGGATATCTTGTTATGCTACCATTTCTCTGAAACAGTCAAAATTGTGTTAATCACTATTAACACAGAGGCAACAACTCTCATGTGTGAGATAAACCAGAAAGGGGAGCAATCAGTGCAGAAAGGAAGATGCTCTGTTTTGAGAAATCATAATTCATTATCTTGTGATATATTATAGTGTCTCAACCTGTTTTTGGATCTTTGCCTTGTGTAGAGAATGAGAGGAAAAGGAAATGATAAAAAACATATTCATGGCATTGCCTTATTGTTAAATAGTATCTTATAGAAGCTGACACATGCTTAAATAAAACTAACACTATTTTCACTGGAAGGTCATGTATATTAAGGCCCTTTTCCTCCTGTAGGTTTTGAGCATGGATTGCTTTAATAGCTGCATCAAGTGCTTATTTGTGTGTACATCACTTTACCCAGGAAGCACACTTTCAGTCTTCAGACCCAGTGTTTATCCATTAACAGAGACATTTCAAAGGCTTTCAGACTTAGTGAATATTGTATGTCAAGAAAGACTTCATAGCGTCTGGGCTTTTATGGCAATATTCTGTAATTGCAAATATGCATTTGAAAAGAATCTACTCTAGAGCTCTCTGCTTGGATCAGACTGCAGATGTGAGCCTTGGAAGCATATGAAACTGCACCAGCTGCTAACAGTATTCTCAGATTTGACTAGTATCTATTATCATTACACAAAACTTCATTTTTGGTTAAAAAGTGTAAGGATACCACTTATCTCAATCTGCTTTTGATTTCCATTAATTGAATACAGCTTTTACATAAAAGTGGGATTAAAAATAACACAATTCTACTGTATTCTATATTGTGTGTGAGGTCATTAGACATATACTAGAAATATAGATATGGGTTAGAGTCATGCTCTTCAAAATCCAGTAGTCTGATGAAAAAAAATACATTTGGCTGAGAGAGAAGGATACCGTTTTCTTTCACAATACTTTCCCAACATTCTTCAGATTTTTCTTCTGAAAACCTTGTCTCAAATAGCTGGACTCCTGATATTCTCTCTGTTATTACTCTTTCTGCTAGAACTGTCAGTAAGTGTGATAATTAGAGGCAGTGTTGGAAACTTCTGTCTTCCACCAACTGAATCAAGATAACATATTCATTATACATACTATACTTTTCAAACATAGTGAAAGTTGCATGAATTGCTGTGATATTGGTGTGTCATAAGACAGTATTTTTCAGACACTGGGGATGCATTTACAGGCAGATTTACCTGAAAAGAGAATGGAGAAAAAAATGTAAAGTAAGGTTCAGCCACAGTGGCATGACTCAGTTAGCAAATAATCATGGCCACAGGGCTACAGGAACCACATGTATTCAGAATAGGATGAGTCTGCTTGATTTTGCTAATTTCTTCTGTTCAGACTATTATTATTAATACAAAGAATAGAGAAATGCCAGAGCAAGGATAAAATGAAACAGAGATAACCAAAGTAAAGAATGGAATGAAATAATGTAAAGTAACAACTAAGAAATTTAACACCTATAGCTGTCTTTTGAAGAAGTCTGCTAAAGCCTAAGTAACCAAATAATAACTGCATCAAGAGTTGATTAGCAACAATAATCAGCAACAATCACAAACCAATAAATTTCATTCTTACTACTCAAATACCAAACGATGAAAAGAAATGAAGAACGAGTTGTCAGGAAAGAATGGATCAAAGCTCTCCAAAGTTGGTGATGGGGTTATTTGTTTGGTTTTGTTTGCTTTTTGTTCTTTATGAAAGAGCAACATGGCTTATAATTTTACCTATTATATGTGTGAGGACTATTAAGATAGAACTAAGGAGTGTTTTGTGTGAATTATTTTAAATTCTGTTATGTATCCAATTGTTAAATGTCTTCAGCAAAGTAATTCATTAATAAAGTTCTGTGTTAGTCATAGAAATCCCACAAAACAAAGTATCATCTTCAAAGTTTTCATTTCTTTTCTCAAGTCTTTAAGTAAATAAATGCAGAAATTTGGACCACCTAAGCCATTAAGTCACACTGATTTACAATAGAAGATATAACTTGGTAATTGCTCCCATGGTAATCTTAGTATGTTTGCAAATGACCCCTCTTAATCTCATAATTAGTTGTTTTTGTTGTTATTCAAGTCAGTGCCAGCTGCATCATTAAGCAGCAGCACTTTATGCCATATCTCTATCTATCTACAAAAAGTCGAGCTATAACTTGAAAAAAAAAATCTAAACCATATGAATAACCTTGTTCTAATTAGGTGTTATTAACAAGTTGCTAAGATTTTTTTTAAAATGTGCTCACTTTCTTTCTCTGCTTTTCAACACTTCCATTCTGCTGTTTAGAATTAATCACCAATTACTTTAGACTAAGAGTGTCTGTGTAACTGGATGTTCACAGGATGGTAACAAGCATCCCCAAGAATGTAGGAGAACAGAAGCTTTGAAAATACACAAACAAGATGATATCAGAGCCCTTGAATTTGAATAGGTGAATGTACAATTACTGTTACAGAGCTGTGGTGTTAAGGGGTGTTTTAAGTGAATGTCATTTTAAGTGACACTTCAAGCTCACTTCCAGTGGGCTTTGGGACCCAGAGAATCCTCTTGCCTGACTACAGGAGTCCAGCCCAGCATGCACAGAGAAGTCTCTGTGTCTCAGACCGTGGATGTGGCTGCTGTTTCTTGTTTGAAGGTACAACCTGTATTGAGGTTCAGTATATCCTAGACACATACAAAAACATAGAGGACACCGACAGCCACACATACTGCCTTTCTTTTAAAACCTACACAAGCTACCACTGACATAACATAAGTAGAGATAAGCCAGTTCCATCCCTTCTCTTCTTCTGATCATGTTTGAAGAGGACACAATGCCCTCCCTGTACTTCACAAGCATATGCACGTTCATGGATCGCTCAGACCATGATCGCATGACCCCTCTGCCCATCTAATATTCTGGATTCCAAGCCTCTTTATCTGCTATATCACCAGCTAGCCCAACTTGATGCTTATTAGCAAACTGATGTACGCATCCACACAACCATCTTGCAAGCACACCTTCACCTGTGAATCATTCAAATATCACCCCAAGTTCTCAGCCTGCCCAGATCCTAGGCCTTCTACTTGCTATGTAATCCAGTTTGTAGTTTTGTAGAGAATTACAAACAAATATACCACCCTAAGGGAAAACACAGGCATGCTGCCCCTTCATCCCCAGTTGCTTGTGGTCAGGTCCATAGACCATAGGACTCAGATGCTAAGATGCTGAGACTCTCACTCCAGTTGCTGGCACCTAGACTCTCAACACTTGCACATGGTATAGGGAGAGGAGTTACACAGAATGATGGTTTTAAAAAAGTATTTAATAAGAAGGTAGGATAGACTGTGGTAACCAGATGAAGGGTTCATTCAAATCAGCAACTGCTTACCCACCTGGCTCCTTTCATCCCCTCTCCTGTTTATCATCCTTTTATTCTACCCTAGTCCCCTTCCCTAAACATTCCTAATGGACACCTCTCAAACAAGCAAAATCCTCATGTTCCTTATTTCCTCCTTAATATCATTTCCAAAGCCTATGTGGTCTATGCTTGTAGTTTCCAAACATATGTGGGCTTGCCATCAATGACTGAGTGACTAGAGACTTGTGGTCCATTATTCCTTGCTATTATATTTGTGTTTGTTTTGTTTATCACTTTCCCTGTGTCTGGTGACTTCCTTTGAACTGAAAAGATAATATTAGTTGATCTACTAATATTAAGAAAGCAGGTGCTCTCATATTGCACATATCCTGACCATAACATATAGCACGATGGAGCTGTCCTTAAAGTGTTTATAACACAACAATAAAAACAACTATTTGCATAGTCATCACTGCCTCAGAACCAGGTATGTAATATTAATCACTCTTATATCCTACACTGTACTGCTATGTATATATTGCTTTATTATCAATGAAGAGAATTGTTTCTCAATATTTTCTTTGTTGTGAATTATTCATCTGGTTACCTGCTTTTGAGAAATGGCTCATAATTTTGAAAGCAGCAATGGCAGCACCACTATACTTTCCATTGTTAAAATGCAAGCATAATGAAATTGTTCCCATTACCAGGAGATTAGTATCCTGTGTCCTCTAGAGAAAGCACGGGAGACATGGCAAACTCCTAATATGCAAATTATTACATTTCGTCTTCAAATGCATAAACTTAGCCTCAGGGCAACTGAGCTGCAAGGCACTGAGCTTTGAAAAGCTTGTGTATTTTCTTGACTGCTAATGGCTTCTTGAATTCTTTGAAAGACTTGGAGATTAAAAAAAAAAAGTGTGTTTTTTTTTTTTTTTTTTTTTTTTAGGGAAGCCTATGGCCATTTTCTGAAAGCATACTAGGTCAGAAACTTCCGAATTGATCTCTTCATAATAGTATAAGCTTTCTGCACTCCTAAGTGGAAGAGCTCAGAAAAGACATCACTCATGAAGAAAGGATTATATCCTTTCCAGATACAATCTGTTTTTACTAGATAAATACATAAAGAATTTGGGATGAAAATGTTATCAGATAATTCATTCTCAAAAGTGTGCTCTGCATTTAGATTATGTTGGTCTGTACAAAACCAAAAACTGAATTTGGGTTTTTGCCTCTTAATAAGGTTTTCATGCAATTATTTCCAGGAATATTATATGGAATGAGATTTTAAATTCTCTTAGCATGAGTCATGAACATGTTAATGTAAAAAGATTAAGAAATGGAGTTCTCATTTTAGCAAGAAGCAGCTCTGTAGAAAAGGTATCCTTTACAATGGAGGTTAGATTAGTGTTTGGAGTTTTGTATAACTAGTTTTGTAAATGGCATTAGTGGCAGTTATTACTATAATTCTTGAAGAAAAGGAAATTAAGAAGGAAAAACACCTAATCTTGATGTTAGATTGCTGTTTCTTCCAGACTTCTGACAAGTTTAGAAATATGTTACTTGAAATAAAATTTATCCTTTGACTGTAAGTGGTTAGAGAAAAGAGAAGAGAAGAGAAGAGGAAAGGAAAGGGAGGGAAAGGAAAGGGAAAGGAAAGGGAAAGGAAAGGGAAAGGAAAGGGAAAGGAAAGGGAAAGGAAAGGGAAAGGAAAGGGAAAGGAAAGGGAAAGGAAAGGGAAAGGAAAGGGAAAGGAAAGGGAAAGGAAAGGGAAAGGAAAGGGAAAGGAAAGGGAAAGGAAAGGGAAAGGAAAGGGAAAGGAAAGGGAAAGGAAAGGGAAAGGAAAGGGAAAGGAAAGGGAAAGGAAAGGGAAAGGAAAGGGAAAGGAAAGGGAAAGGAAAGGGAAAGGAAAGGGAAAGGAAAGGGAAAGGAAAGGGAAAGGAAAGGGAAAGGAAAGGGAAAGGAAAGGGAAAGGAAAGGGAAAGGAAAGGGAAAGGAAAGGGAAAGGAAAGGGAAAGGAAAGGGAAAGGAAAGGGAAAGGAAAGGGAAAGGAAAGGGAAAGGAAAGGGAAAGGAAAGGGAAAGGAAAGGGAAAGGAAAGGGAAAGGAAAGGGAAAGGAAAGGGAAAGGAAAGGGAAAGGAAAGGGAAAGGAAAGGGAAAGGAAAGGGAAAGGAAAGGGAAAGGAAAGGGAAAGGAAAGGGAAAGGAAAGGGAAAGGAAAGGGAAAGGAAAGGGAAAGGAAAGGGAAAGGAAAGGGAAAGGAAAGGGAAAGGAAAGGGAAAGGAAAGGGAAAGGAAAGGGAAAGGAAAGGGAAAGGAAAGGGAAAGGAAAGGGAAAGGAAAGGGAAAGGAAAGGGAAAGGAAAGGGAAAGGAAAGGGAAAGGAAAGGGAAAGGAAAGGGAAAGGAAAGGGAAAGGAAAGGGAAAGGAAAGGGAAAGGAAAGGGAAAGGAAAGGGAAAGGAAAGGGAAAGGAAAGGGAAAGGAAAGGGAAAGGAAAGGGAAAGGAAAGGGAAAGGAAAGGGAAAGGAAAGGGAAAGGAAAGGGAAAGGAAAGGGAAAGGAAAGGGAAAGGAAAGGGAAAGGAAAGGGAAAGGAAAGGGAAAGGAAAGGGAAAGGAAAGGGAAAGGAAAGGGAAAGGAAAGGGAAAGGAAAGGGAAAGGAAAGGGAAAGGAAAGGGAAAGGAAAGGGAAAGGAAAGGGAAAGGAAAGGGAAAGGAAAGGGAAAGGAAAGGGAAAGGAAAGGGAAAGGAAAGGGAAAGGAAAGGGAAAGGAAAGGGAAAGGAAAGGGAAAGGAAAGGGAAAGGAAAGGGAAAGGAAAGGGAAAGGAAAGGGAAAGGAAAGGGAAAGGAAAGGGAAAGGAAAGGGAAAGGAAAGGGAAAGGAAAGGGAAAGGAAAGGGAAAGGAAAGGGAAAGGAAAGGGAAAGGAAAGGGAAAGGAAAGGGAAAGGAAAGGGAAAGGAAAGGGAAAGGAAAGGGAAAGGAAAGGGAAAGGAAAGGGAAAGGAAAGGGAAAGGAAAGGGAAAGGAAAGGGAAAGGAAAGGGAAAGGAAAGGGAAAGGAAAGGGAAAGGAAAGGGAAAGGAAAGGGAAAGGAAAGGGAAAGGAAAGGGAAAGGAAAGGGAAAGGAAAGGGAAAGGAAAGGGAAAGGAAAGGGAAAGGAAAGGGAAAGGAAAGGGAAAGGAAAGGGAAAGGAAAGGGAAAGGAAAGGGAAAGGAAAGGGAAAGGAAAGGGAAAGGAAAGGGAAAGGAAAGGGAAAGGAAAGGGAAAGGAAAGGGAAAGGAAAGGGAAAGGAAAGGGAAAGGAAAGGGAAAGGAAAGGGAAAGGAAAGGGAAAGGAAAGGGAAAGGAAAGGGAAAGGAAAGGGAAAGGAAAGGGAAAGGAAAGGGAAAGGAAAGGGAAAGGAAAGGGAAAGGAAAGGGAAAGGAAAGGGAAAGGAAAGGGAAAGGAAAGGGAAAGGAAAGGGAAAGGAAAGGGAAAGGAAAGGGAAAGGAAAGGGAAAGGAAAGGGAAAGGAAAGGGAAAGGAAAGGGAAAGGAAAGGGAAAGGAAAGGGAAAGGAAAGGGAAAGGAAAGGGAAAGGAAAGGGAAAGGAAAGGGAAAGGAAAGGGAAAGGAAAGGGAAAGGAAAGGGAAAGGAAAGGGAAAGGAAAGGGAAAGGAAAGGGAAAGGAAAGGGAAAGGAAAGGGAAAGGAAAGGGAAAGGAAAGGGAAAGGAAAGGGAAAGGAAAGGGAAAGGAAAGGGAAAGGAAAGGGAAAGGAAAGGGAAAGGAAAGGGAAAGGAAAGGGAAAGGAAAGGGAAAGGAAAGGGAAAGGAAAGGGAAAGGAAAGGGAAAGGAAAGGGAAAGGAAAGGGAAAGGAAAGGGAAAGGAAAGGGAAAGGAAAGGGAAAGGAAAGGGAAAGGAAAGGGAAAGGAAAGGGAAAGGAAAGGGAAAGGAAAGGGAAAGGAAAGGGAAAGGAAAGGGAAAGGAAAGGGAAAGGAAAGGGAAAGGAAAGGGAAAGGAAAGGGAAAGGAAAGGGAAAGGAAAGGGAAAGGAAAGGGAAAGGAAAGGGAAAGGAAAGGGAAAGGAAAGGGAAAGGAAAGGGAAAGGAAAGGGAAAGGAAAGGGAAAGGAAAGGGAAAGGAAAGGGAAAGGAAAGGGAAAGGAAAGGGAAAGGAAAGGGAAAGGAAAGGGAAAGGAAAGGGAAAGGAAAGGGAAAGGAAAGGGAAAGGAAAGGGAAAGGAAAGGGAAAGGAAAGGGAAAGGAAAGGGAAAGGAAAGGGAAAGGAAAGGGAAAGGAAAGGGAAAGGAAAGGGAAAGGAAAGGGAAAGGAAAGGGAAAGGAAAGGGAAAGGAAAGGGAAAGGAAAGGGAAAGGAAAGGGAAAGGAAAGGGAAAGGAAAGGGAAAGGAAAGGGAAAGGAAAGGGAAAGGAAAGGGAAAGGAAAGGAAAGGCAAGGCAAGGCAGGGGAAAGGCAAGGGAAGGGAAAGGAAAAGGAAAAGAAAAGGAAAGGAAAGTTTCTTTTTACCTCACTGGGTTACAAAACTAGACCTCAAAAGAAAGACTGGAGAAATATTGCAAGTGTACCATATTGTTATATAAGATTTCCTGTCATTTGAGTATTGCAATTTTGGTATGGAAGGAAGCAAAGAAATAGATATACATTACTTTCACTTACAGTGTCTGTGGTAGAAATCTTGTGAATACTGTAAATCCAGCTTTTTCTTTTAAACAACAGAGTTCACTCATTTGTTCCATTTTGAAAGGTGACATTTTTTAGAACACTACTAGAACAGAACTAATAAGAAATATGGACCACATGGATTACAGATGATACAGGAACCACACAAATTCTAAGGTATCGATCTTGCTCTTGACATTCGCTTTGATGAATTTGACTAAACAGAGACAAGCTACCAATAGTCCATGCAATATTATCTTTTGTTTGGAAAGTGACATTCGGAATTTTAGTTTGGGAACTATGTAATCATGTACCTGAACCAGACTATAATGACTGTAATAGTTCAGAAGAAAACTGAAAACCAAAACTGTGAACTGAAAAGAGTTTTTTTGCTTGATATGTTAAAAATTCACCACTATAAAATGTTTAAACTCAATGGACTGTCATGATTTCTGAAGACTTGCTATAGGCTAGTGGTTAGATAATAGACATTTTTAAAAGCTAAGTATCTCTTCTAACTTCAGATCAAAAGAGATTTATGTGTCCAACTGCTGTTAGCATCGGTGAGAATTATACAAGTCACTGCTGGTAGAATTATATGTTTAATTGACATTGTGTTGGCATCTTTTTAAAATGTAAAGAAATAATAACATTTAAAAATCATATGGCTCCAAAGATTTAGTACAGTCCAGTCAAAAATGAAATTCCCTGGTGTTAGCTCCATTTTACAAGTCTGATAGTCTTTGTCACTTTCAATATTTTTGTTTATATGTTCAGTAAAGATACAGTTTAAAGGACATTTTTGAATTCCTTATACTTTACTTTCGCTTATGTTTTCCGTAAATTAGAATAGAAATGTTATATATATACATGTAGTTGTATTATTTTAAAACATAGATTTTATATTTCTAAATATTATATTATAAATATGTTTTATATATTTATATATAAAATTTATTTATATATATTATAAAATATTATATTTTAAATAGTTCATTTCTTCCACCCCAAACTCAGAAACTAATGTTCTCTCACCTCTGCTCACATTGCAAAAGATGTTGAGTTTAAAAACTTTAACACATTGTGGGCTTATTTATGTGCTGCCTGAAAGAAAAGTGGATGTCATTTTTCATAAATTGCCAAATGAGAAAAAAAGAGAAGAGAGGAATAAAAACCAATATGGATAGAAGTAAAAGAATAATGAGTATGGGAAGGATTTTCCATGTCTTAGAGAAGATCTGTCACCTGTCAAGGATTATCATTGAACTGTAAGCTTTATTCTGACACTGAGTTAAGGTTGCCACCAGTTCAAAAAGCCTGATCATGACTTTTATGAAAGAGAAGCACTTTTTCTAGAAGAAGTTTTACTATTTACAGTCACCCACTCTATCACTTAAAGTCTCAGGTGACCCAGAGTTTGTGCCTGTTCAGTTATGGTTAAACTAAATCTTTTTTTTTTTTTTTTAATTCCAATTTTCCACCAACTTCATATAAGTTTCTTATATTCTTTCTGTACAGGTTTTTCTTTTTGAAACAGACTGTGAAACAGCTATTATAATATATCAGTGGGGAGAGGATCCTGTTAACAAATGATCGATACAACTATCACTTTATACTGAAAGAGATCATTCTGTCAGTATTGATTACTTTTATTTTATCACAGAATCACAGAATGGTTGAAGTTGGAAGAGACCTCTTCAGATCATCTAGTCCGATCCCTCTGCTCAAACAGGGATACCTAAAGCACATGGTACAATGCCAGATCCAGGCAGGTTTTGAAGATCTCCAGAACCTCTCTGGGCAGCCTATTCCAGTGCTCTGTCACCCTCACTGTAAAGTTCTTCCTCATACGGATATGAAACTTCCCATGTTTCAATTTGTACCCATTATCTCTTGCGCTGTCACTGGCCACCACTGAGAAGAGTTTAGACCCATCCTCCCGTCTTCTTTACATTCTCCCCTCAGATAGTTGTATGTATTAGTAAGACCCCCGTCTCATTCTTCGCTTTTCCAGGCTAAGCAGGCCTAGCTTACTTAGTCTTTCCGCATAAGATAGAGGTCTGATAGAGGCTGAAGTCCCTTAATCATCTTTGTCACTCTATGCTGTAGCCTCTGTAGAAGCATCCCTCTTGTACTGGGAAGCCCAGAACCGTACACAATACTCCAGGAGTAGTCTAACCAGAGCTGAGGAGAGGGAGATGATCACTTCCCTCTGCCTCCTAATGCAGGCCAGGATCCCATTGGCCTTCTTGGGCATGAGAGCACATGGCTGATTCATGATTAACTTGTTGTCAACCAGGACTCCCAAAGCTATCTCCACAGAGTTTCTTTCCCTTAGGGAAAGGATTTGGTCACCCCTAATCTGTACTGGTGCCTGGGATTATTCTTCCCCAGTGCAGGACCCTGCGCTTGTCCTTGTTGAACCTCATGACGTTCTTCTCTGCCCAACTCTCCATATTGTCTAGGTCCCTCTGAATGGCAGTACAGCCCTGGATGGAGTGTCGGCCATTCCATCCAACTTTATATCATCTGAAAACTTGCTCAGGGTGCATTCTGTCCCCTCATCCAAGTCAATGATGAACAAGCTGAACAATACTGGGGCCAGTAGTGACCACTTGTGGGACACCACTTTCCACAGACCTCCAACTAGACTCTGCACCATTTATCAAAACTCTCTGAGCTCTGCCATCCAGCCAGTCCTCAGTCCACCTCAACGTCCCCTCTTCTAACCCACACTTCCTGAGCTTCCCCTATATAGATGTTATGGGAGACAGGGTCAAAAGCCTTGCTGAAGTCAAGGTAGACAACATCTATGACTCTCCCATCACCCATCCAGCCAGTCATCCCATCGTAGAAGCCTGTCATTTTGGTCAAAAACAACCTCCCTTTGGTGAATCCATGCTGACTACGCCGATCACCTTCTCTTCCTTGACATGCCTAGAGATGGTCTCTAGGATGAGCTGCTCCACCACCTTTCCAGGGATGGAGGTGAGGCTGACTGGTCTATATTTTCCTGGGTCTCTTCTCTTGCCCTTTTTGAATATCGCAGTGATGTAGGCTTTCTTCCAGTCCTCTGCCACCTCCCCCGCTCTCCATGACCTCTTAAAGATGATGGAGAGTGGCTGAGCAATAACCCTTGCCAGTTCCCTCAGCACTCTTGGGTGCATCACATTTGGATGCATAGATTTATGGGTGTCCAGTTTGCCTAAATAATCTTTAATCCAGTCCTCCTCAACCAGCGGAAAATCTTCCTCTCTCCAGATATTCTCTCTTGTGTCCATAGGATCTGTAATTCATGGGGACTAGCCTTAGCAGTAAAGACAGAAACAAAGAAGGCATTTAGTAACTCTGCATTCTTTGTATCTTCCATCACCAAAGCACCCACTCCATTCAGCCGCAGGCTTACATTTTCCCTAGTCTTCCTCTTGTTGCTAATGTATTTGTAGAAGCCCTTCCTGTTGTCCCTGGCATCTCTTGCTAACAAACTCCAAATGGACCTTCTTCCCTATTGTATTTTGAGATGTCACAGAATGGTATCTAATTGATAAGCAAAATTATATTTTTCAATGTTTTCAACAATTATACAATTATACAACTCTTCTCTTGTATGAAAGAGGTATGTTTAATTATTTTCCTTATATGTCAGGGAGATAGTGAATTGTATTTGATATATATGTCTTCTGGTCCTCTACTAGGCTGATCCATATTAAATGATAAAAACAAACAAACAAACAAAACCTCCCAGCAAAGCAAAAATAAGTCTTCATTTTCAAAAATCTAGGCTGACAAATATGAAATGTGAAATTAATGTGAAGTGTGTTTTCATTGTTGAACAAAGCAAGTTCCTTGTCCTTTATACAATCCAATAGATGCTGGCTGCCCTTCTATCATTACACCATTTGATATATCGGGAACTTCAGCATCTAACTCAAAATGGTGCATTCTTTCCTGAGCAAATTGTGTATGGAAGAATATGTGGAACGTAAAGGATATGAGAATATCTGAAATGTAAAGGATATCTGGTTTTGGAGGAATTGGTTTATCACTATTCCATGACAACAGCAAAGTAATACATTAAACACCCAAATATACAAACCCTATTGAATAGGACATGGCCCTAGTTTTTCTCTATGATGTTCCCCTTCTTCAAGCAATTCTTCCACAGAGTAGATGAGAATTCAGGAAAGCCCAGAGTCAGAGCTGGAGACTGAAAAATGGAGGCCAGGATTTACTTATTTGCCAAGTACTTATTTGCCACAAGTCTTTACTTATAAGACCTGCCCTAAAGAATCTCAGACCTTGGAAACCATGGAGGAGAAAGGAAGACCTTGGTGGAGGAGGATAGGATTAAGGATCACATGACATCCACAACTCCACGGGCCCTGATGGGATGAACCCACAGTGCTGAGGGAACTGGTAAGTGTTGTTGCAGGGCCATTCTCAATGATTTTTGAATCCTGAGAACTGGAAGAATGCCAATGTCACTCCAGTCTTCAAAAAGGTCAAGAAGAATGACCAATTCCAGCTCTGTCAACAACACCTTGATCCCAGAAAAGGTATGTGGAACAGCTCTTCCTTGACACCATCTCCAAACATATGAAGAATAAGATAATCAGGTGAAGCCAGCATGAATTTACCAAGGGGCTATTATGCTTAATGAATCTGTGTTTTCTGATGGATTGGCTGCCAAGGTAGAGATGGGGAGAGCAGTGGATATTGTTTACCTTGAATTCAGTAAGGTTTTTGACACTGTCTCCCACAACATCCTCATAAGTAAGCTGATAAAATATGGGCTAGATGAATAGGTAGATAAAAACTGGTTGAGAAGCACAGCTTGAAGGATTGTAATGTTTAATGCCTGTAGGGCATCACATTACATCACATTGAGGGATGCAATCCTGTCCCTGGTAAGGCCACACCTGGATGGCTGTGTCCACTTCTGGACTCTCTAGTACAAGAGAGAGTTGAAGCTAATGAAGAGCCAGTCTATCAAATGGCTGTTTTGATGATTAAATGACTGCAGCATCTTTCATATGAGGAAAGGATGAGAGCCGGGTTTGTTCAACCTGCAGAAGAGCGAGGGAGAATCACTCCCTCGCTCTTCTCTTCTGCAGGTTGAACAATATCAATGTGTATAAATATACATGTATAAATAAATAAATTTATGGGCCCATTTAAGCTGGGCCCAGAATCTGTTCAGCAGTGCCCAGCTGAAAAGGATGAGAGGTAAAGGTTGCAAGCTGAAACACAGGAAGCTTTATCTGAACATAAGGGGAAAATTATTTACTGTGAGGGTGACTGAGCATTGGAACAGATTGCCTAGATATATTTTGGAGCCTTCATCCTTGGAGATATTCAAGGCCATCTGAATAGGCCTGGGCAATATGTCTGGATATCATGCTCTAGGTGACTGCTTGAACAGGCGGGTTGGACTAAATGATCTTCAGAGGTACCTTCCAACCACAAACATTCTGTGATTCTATGAAATGGAAAGGTAGAGATATACCACTTAAGAGGACATGTTACTTCCTTGCATTATGGTCTCTGTGAACTACAGCTCCTTGAGTTCTGTGTAATAATATTTTTCATTGACTTCAGTAGAATTTCCTTTGCCAAGTTATTTTATTATACTGAATCTGGATTTAGTTCTGGGTTGGCAACTCAATACAAATATGTGTATTTTATTTTTCTTTTGTTGTTTTGTTATTTTTGTTTGTTTGTTTGTTTTCCCTGGGCTATTTCTAGTCACTGAGTTGTTTATCCAGATATGGATTATCTGCTCCTTTTTAGGTCAACTTTTTTGAGTATTCACCAAGCTGCTGTGGACTTACAAAGTTTCAGCTGAGAAAGGAACATAATTATTTTTCATGGTTCATGACATACAAGGAGCATCACTGATAAGGAAAAGATATCTTTTATTAAATAAATAAAATCAATCAGGGTGCAAGTTGTAACCCTCTGTTCCTAAACAAAAGAGAGGGAAAACGATTTGTACACAGACTGAAATGTGTTGATTGTTCAGAATCACAGAATGGTTGAGGTTGGAAGGGACCTGTAAAGACCATCTAGTCCAACCCCCCTGCTCAAGCAGGGACACCTAGAGCAGGTGGCACAGGGTGGCATCCAGGTGGGTTTGGCAAGAATAAGCTGAACATGAAGTTGTGCAAGGTGCTTGGCAACACTACAACATTATTAGTTTTTTTTATTATTATTATTTTTGATTGCTACTCTATTGCTCTTCAATTTAACATAAAAAAAGTCATCATGGCTATTGTTGATTTGTTTTCCATCTAATATCTGCCCAAGGGAAATGTGTTCCTTGCATGTGCCTACAAGAAGTAATTTGGCTTTGTAATGAAAATACCTAAAGTGCCCCAAACCAAAGATAAACACTAAAATGAGAACTCTTCAGTATCACTCAGTGTCATTTGTGCTTTTCATGTTAAAAGTCAGAGAAATTACTGTCCAGTTTTAGTTCAGTAGTTGAAAATAAATTATGCCTGAAATGTTCACATAGCATATTCTTCATTCACGATAACACATTTCAGCAACAGAAATTTGAGTTAGTACAGTTAATGTTTCAGAGATGACCTTATAGCCCTCAGGATCGCTAACTGCACAAAATCTAAGCTGCAATTCATAACTGTCCATTTCTCTGAAATATTTGCAGGAAGTTTTGTTAAACCATTTCATAAAGGAAGAAAAACATTTTATGGGCCTGATAATACTTGACAACTGCATCTTTTTTTTGTAGCTATCCATCCATCTTTGTTGTCTGCATGTCCTTTGGTGCAAACCTTATAAATGAGACAGCCAAGCATCTCCAGCAGGATTTGATTCAGTACTTGTACAATTTAGCTTTTATCAGCTTTAAGTGACAGCGCTAGCAAGAGCTAATATCACTTTAAGAGAGAGAGAGAGAGGAAGAGTTTGGAATCTTTCATGTTCAGTTTAAAACACAGACCTAACTGTTTATCCATCCATATTTCTCAGTCTCTTATGTTTAAGAGTTTAGATTTTTGCTTTTTTTTTTCTTCATTTAGTGTAAGATACATATTCAAAATACCAAGCTTGAAAACTCATCCAAGGTTTATAGAAACCTCAATATTTTTTTTAAATTGACACTTTTAAATAACTACAAAACAGATGTAGGGGTGCCAGTAATAAAAAAGACTTTAACTATGGATTTGGGCTTATTTGAATACCAACTATGGTATTCGGGCTATATTAATGCTTCAACAAGTACTCTTCTTTCATCTGGCCAAAAAGAGGAAGCACACTATTGACACTATGACACTATTTTATATTTCATTCTGGAGTTAATTAAGTCCATTAAATTAATGTTCCATGATAGTTGAAATTTCTGATTTTTATCATATTAAGGCAAATCTGTAGTATAAAGGTTTCAACTTATTTGTACAGATTTAGCAGAAATCACTTCCTATCTTTCTTTAATTTCTGATATTATTTTCTGTTGCAAGAATGTTCAGAGAAAGCATATGGGAATTTCTAGCTGCATGTAAGAATTTCTGTTTACTTTGTATAAAACATCTAACAGTAGTCTCCAGCTGCAAGTTGTAAAGCTACTACAAATGACAGTTTATAGGGATAAGAACCATTTGATCAAGTTAGACAATGTACGACCATGTCCCAACCATGTATAACAAGACCTATTGTACCTGACACAAACTTAATTCAGGAAAGCAAACTTTAAAAATTCTTGTTTTACTAGGGGAGCACTTATGTAAAAGATAAAGGTGTTTTGATTATGAAAATGAAATACTGAAATGCATTACTGATGGTAGTATAAGTAGTGGTAGTACTGATACTGATGGTAGTATAACTGATTTGGATAGTAAGACACTTTATACTTTTTAAAATTAGATCCATTCCCATAACTGCAATTAAGAAATCTCTTAAGAACTGCCTATAAGAAATATACAAAAGAGATTGAAACTTTAATTTAAATTCTTTGTCAATGTTTGTGGGTTCCTTTGCTGAACATACCTCTATATTTAGCAGTAAAACTCTCCTGATTAATAGTAATTATTTTGCTTGTTTTCACTGTAAGAATTCCCAGACTTATATTTTTTACAAGGTGGTTTAAAAGAGGAAGACACATCTCTGAATTAGAGTTAAAAGATTTGTCCATACCATTTCCTATTTCTCTAGCCTATGCCATGCCAAACTTCATGAAGTTTCTTGGAGTGATGGAACTTGATGGCTTGAACATCTTTTTTCCCTATCTTTATCTAGTAATACTGTGAAGCTAATAAGATCAAAATATTAAAGGAAGATAGATAAACATGAAAGAATCTTTTATAGACAAGAAGAAAAAAATGTTATCTAATTTAGAGAAAGAATCTACAAGTTAAGCCTTCTAATTACAATACACTTTTAAGTAAACAGTCGGATGTGATTATTTGTCTGGCTATGTAATAAAAGCATGTTATCATGCTAAGACAGTTATTATTTCACAATATTTATGTATGTACCTATATTATGTGTGCATATATACTTGCATATTTATGTACATACAGATTACTAAAAGCCCTGAAAAAAATTTCAGAATGTAAACTAGAATAGACAAAATATAAATCCTCTACATATCGGCTGAACATCAGATTAACTAACATCATGAAACACTAAGGATCAAGCTGTATTGAACTTACCTTCAGAACTGAGTTTAAGTAGGGCTGGAAGAGACGCACACATTTCAAGCAATTAATAGACCAGAAGAGAGCCAAGGGTATACCTCTTTTTTTTTTTTTTTTTCCTTTCCAAAAGCAAAAGAGAGAAAGATTTCCCTTTCAAAATTTTTATTTTTTTTTCATGGTATTCTTCTGCTAAAATGTAGGATATCCAAGTTGAGTTTCCTCCTCTCCCTCAGCTGCTTTCAATCCACTTTGCCTCAGGAGACTGAGGTAGTGTTAATTCCCTATCTACTTATGCACAAGATTTCTGGAGCAAAGTTTTCTTCATTCCTACTGAAGCTGTATTAATACTTCAGCAAGTCCTATTGTTTCATCTGGCCAAAAAGAGGAAGCACAGAAGGATTAGGTTGCTGTCATTAGTGGAGATAGATCCTGAATGGTAAAAGGGAAAACTAGGTTGCATAGTTATGTTTAGTCTTTTGCTTTTTTGGTCTGTGTTCAACCTGTGAATTTTCTGTAAAGAGAAGATGCAGTTTTAAGAATAGCGGTAGTATATTCTAGCCTAAGAACATCTTTTAACTTATTTGGGTATATAGGTATGTCAGGTGAGTGCTGAACTCCTAGACTACTGATTAGAAGGACATTTCTTCTACTTGTATTACAAATGAAAGTGGCTGTGCCCGTAACTTTCCCTGGCAATGAAGTTTTTGTTCTCCCTCCCTTTTGTGCTTCACTTTTCTAGGCATAGTCTGAATGTAGGAGAGACAGGAATTTGGGTGGAAGAATATATCATATCTTGTCTTTGAGCTACTTTTCATGCAGAGGAGAGTCCATGTTCTAACGATGCTGAGGGGTGCAAGCCAAAAATACTTTGCCCATCATGGGAAACATATATATATATATATATATATGCATATTCTTCCATATATGTATGCGTACAAGTGTATGTGTGTGTGTGTTTCAAATGGCATACTTATAATGTATAGATAACTGTAGAGCTGAGAGAATACTTTTTATGGTCATACTTTGTAATTTTCAGCCTGCACATCTTAATATTTTCCTGAATTCTTAGTAATTTTCTGTATTTGGTATCTGTTTAGATTTACTACCTGGGTGTATATTATATCATTTTATTCTACTGTGATATAAGTAAATTATACTGATGAAGAGATAGACCAGAGTCAGAAACTAAGTCTTTCCAGACATGAAGACAATTAAAAGAAGCTTTGATTTCACATTCAAAGTTAAGGCTTCAAGTCTATGTATTTTAAAAGTAAATCATCTCAGGTTCTAAATTAGAAATAATCTGATCCTTGATTTAACTTCCTTTACTCAAGATCAGGTTAGTTGTGGAAATGTATTAGGCAGTTAATCCATTCTTTTTGTTCTACCATTAAAATTAGCAAGTTACTATACTTAGTATTTCTATTTAGCATGAAAAAAAGATTATATGACATTTTGATAAATTTTCAAATTCAGCATCAGTTACTGCAGATTGACAATATTTATGGCAAGTTTTAATGAGACCAAATGGAAACCTGAATAACTCAGAAGAAATTGATATTCAAAGGAGGCCTACTTTTCAGCTTTTCGAGGAAGGTGGTAAAATGTCTTTTTTTTTTTTCTTCTTTTTTTTTTTTTTCTTTTAAGGCGTAAGGGCACCACATCTCTTTGAGGGCGTAATTTTATTATTAGTGGGAAAAATGAAGATGGACAAGGCTGGTGATGTTTAATATCTATAGAGACAAAGATAAAAGAGATGATGTTTAGGAAGAACGTGCTTTAGCCCACGGCCAAAGTTCTAGTATCTATTAGACTATTTTGGCAGAAGCCTTTTTAGAGTTCAATAAATGTATGCGTTGTGCTTATGGAGAGAGAAGCATAGTGATGGGCAGTGAGAGCAAACGCTTCTGTAAAAGGTAGCAGGATCAAAGGGAGCTGAATGCAAAGGAAAGAAGAATTGAAGTGCACAAAAAAATGGATAGATAAAAAAAAAAAGCATAAAGGTGAAAAAAAATGGCAGAATAGCCTATATGCAGCAGTAGTTGAGATGACATTTCACTTATCAAACAAAAAGTACATGAAATGCTTGATGCATATATTCTCCCAAACCCAGTAAATTTCATCCGCACCCAATCAATAATTTTTCCTTTATGAGATAGTTGTGAAGTATGCTGAGAACAAATTGAATTATGAAATGACACTAATGTAATGATGAAGGGTCACAAAGCAGCCAGAATATTGACTTTAGAGTTGCACTTAATCAGAAGCAAAGAATGAAATAGAAGTGACATTTGTCTTTTCATACATCCTGGTGATTATCCTATTCTTTTACCATTTTCGTGTGTTTACCAGCATCCCTCCTTGCTACCATCTACCCTCCGCTTCTTTCATTTTTCCTTATATCCCCTTATAATTAATTCCAGAGGAGGCCTTTTGTTTCAAATAAGGCTATAGTTCTCTAGATTTGCCACTGAGACCACTGTTCTAGCGTTCTATCTTCAAAGCTACATGTGTACACAAAAGGGTAATGCGTGTCTGTTTACAAGGGGATTTTGGGGAAGTAGGTTACATATCTTGCAAAGGAAATAGTCTTCTCAGAGCCATGGAGACTTTGCCCTAAAGAACAGCTGGGAACTGCTGACAACTCTATATGCTTCAATGTTGAAATTATTGCTTTTCAGCAACACTGAAAAGACAATTTTTGATTCACACAAAACTGACAGTCTCTAGTCCTCAACCTGCATAAAGAATGTTTTAAAGTGGCATACATGACTTCAAAAGATGTTATTCAAAGTATATCAAAATGTATAAAAGTACTTTTTTGTTGTTTTGATCTCTGCTTAACTAATGCACATTGTTACAGGCAGTTCAGCAAAAGTAATTTGATTAAAAATCAAATATTCTTCAAATACTGTGCATTTTTTCTTTATGTTTTAAAAATTGTTCTGTTTGCACAAATATAATCATGGTTACAAATGTTGGAAACAGTGTATTACTTGCTTGAGGTTATGGTAAGGAAAGCTATATAAAACTGACATTCAATCAGATATTTCAATCAGAAGAAAGATTTTTTTTTCTTTTCATAATTTTACTTTTGGTTGTTTTTTCCTTCTGCTTTATTTGTATGTCTTTTTGACACTTGCCTATCTAAATTTGTCACCAGGTTTCCCTTCTTTAGCTTGTAAAAACTCCATTAATATAATTCAAGTTGATACGGTAATTTATCTCAAGATTAGTTGTATCATTAAAAAATCAATATATTTACTACTAGCTCTTCTGGTGATATGTATCATCATTTTTCTACTCTGCTCAATGCCATTTTCACTTCATCTTTCTGATAAATTTGGTAACTTAAACTTGGTAATTTGATGTAATTTGCAGGTGTTCTTATACAGTTATACTGTTTCCTGACTTCACTAAGCTAAAGCTGATGGCATCAAGGGTGGCCTTATCACTCTTACATTTTTTTGTTTAAAGTCACAACTAGTCCCTATTAATGTGATTTTCTAAGTTTACTTTATATTCTTTTATTACATGACTTTTCAAGTAAAAAGAATTGTGTACTGGATTTATTCTCTCTTTTTAATGATATTTTAGTTATTTATTTTCTATAAATTCAACTCTGTAATGAAAAATTACAAAAACTCATTTTGCTTTTAACTTTTTTATGATGAGTACTAACAGAGGTCCTATAGTGGCTGGGATAAGCATTCCAATCCGAAGCTACTGTCATGTAAAAACAGAAATTTTATTTTCCTGACATGGTGCAGGGTAAAAAACATGGTTTAAAAGTAGAAAACAGGAAAATAGCTCCAATATTATGCAGAGCTCCAAACTGAAGACACACTTTCTGAATCTCTCAGCGAAGACCAGAGGGTGCTTTGATTAAAGAATTGTTTCTCATCACCTGACAAAGATGCAGGAAGTCTGGAGATTTTGGCAGAAGACTTTTTTCACTAATATGAAATGCTTTGGTGAACTAAAGTATATATTAAAAAAAATAAACATACAAGAAATGAACACACAAGAGAGGGAGAAGACAAAAGCTCCATACTGCATTGGTGAGCATTTAATTTTGTGAGTGTCTGAGCATCTAGTTCACCTGAGGCTTCCAGAAGAACAAGATGATGAAATTACAATACTCCTGTCTTTCATCTGTGAAAAAACTGTGTTCGAGCGTGGTCTCCAGCTACTGGGAAAATGGCAAATGTTTCACCCATTTTAAAGAAGAAGACTTCAGATCAAGATTTGTACTTCTCCTTCAAAGTTAGCACCTCATTGCTTCTGATGGGTTTATCCTAACTTCTTGTTTCTTTTGCTCTCTAGCTCTATTTGCCTGTTTTCTTCTCCATGTTAATTCTATAAGGGAAACAATCATAGAGATGAGAAGCTGGGCCCCTAAGCTTTTGAGGTATCTCTACAGATTTTTTTTTTTTTTTTGAAGCATAGGAAAAAAAAGATTTTAAAAAAGTTGAGAAGGGTTTTGCCTGTAGAAATGCAAGATGCTGCTGCCATTGTTGTTGAGGGCACGAGGAAATGAAGGTGTGTTTTCCTTTGGTTAAAAATCTTAGATATCTTTAAAATAGTAAGCTGAAGTGGAAATCCTAATACTATAGCTATCTGGAATTCAGAAATCCAAGAGATGGATTGGAATGATAACACACAGTGAAACACTATCATTTCAAATAATCCAATCCAGGACACCTATTTATTTCTGAAGTGGTAACTAGAGACTTAGCGGAATATTATAAGGTATTATTTCAGTGGCACTAGATACCTATGCATGGGCAACTGAATCAAGATGTAGCTAAGTGGTTTGTATTTATAAATGGTAAAAGTTAAGTGAGATGACTCCCACTCTTTCTCCCAATATCTGACATTCTTTAGTAAATAGCAACATGTACAGAAAGAGACATTAATTATTAAATTTTGCGAGGAGACTAAAGCAAGGACTAAAATCAATGTGACGATAAAATGTGCTACCTAATTTTGCATTGTGGAAAAAATGACATAGTATGATTCTGTTTGTTACCATTAAATCCCTGGCAAATCTCTGAGAAATATCATTTTACATTACTTTGAAAAGGTGAAAAAATATAATGTAATTCTATACTAGAAGAGGACAAGATATAAGGCAGAATACTGGAGGGACATTAATGAGAGTTTCAATGACTCAGACTAAGCTGAATAAATGTGTTAGAAATTCCTGGAAATATGTCTGAAAAGTTCATACTTATTTACTGGTACTGGTTTCCATACATATTACTGAAGTTTTCATTGGTAAACTATTCACAAGCAGTGCAGATTTGTATTTCCACTTGGGAGATGTTAGACAACACATATATTTACAATTTTGCATATTTTCAATTTTACACCTTTTATATTTTGAAGATTCATGAATCCTATACAAAGGTCAGAGAACAATAATTCAACCACCGATGCAAAGACATGAAAATGAATCAAGTCTAAATGATTGCAATAACCACTCTCAACCTTAAAGTCCTTTTTTTTTTTAAATCATGATCTGATGATCTTGTTAACAAAAAAACTCTGAAAAAAGGACCTTACCCTCCAGAATGTTCTCCAGACAAGCCAAATACAGTTTTACTAATACTTGATTATAGAGCATTTACCTGTGCAGTTGTGTGATCCATCCTGTTTAATATCATTCTATGCTTCCATAATTGCTCACTGACAAATAAAATTAAATAGTAGTTTTTCAGTGTGTTATACATGTGTTTCAACTAATGGTAGCTGAGCACTAATTGTCACTTGTATATATTAGAGCTCAGCAGGTTCATGTGAGAATTAAACTAGCCATCTGCACTTGCCTCATTTTTGCCTATTTATTCTACTTTCTGCTTAATAGTTCCTACATCCCTGGAGATTTACTGAAAAATATATAAATATATTTGCCCAGGATTTAATGTCTTGTCCTCATGCATCAAAACAGAATAAGAAAAAGCAGAAAAACAGAAACAACAACAGCAGAACAGAGTTAAAGGTAGAAAATAAATCTTGTTTTTATAATTTTGCTTTATTTCTCACTGTAAAAAAGTCTTTAATGATCATAAGATTATAAAAACAAAGAGACTGAAAGAAAAAAGGAGAGGTCATCTATCCTATCTCCCTGCCCTAAGGCAGCATTAATTATTCTAAATTACTGTGATGGGAAGAAAACAACTTGCTCACTTACTGTCTTGTCAGTATACCTGCATAGCTTTGCCTGTTGGAATAACTGTCAGAAAACAAACTCCTAAATTTAGATATTCTCAGCTCTCTTCTTGCAGAGTTTTAAGGGCCAGCATTACTCATGCCTCCACATTAACAGACAACAGGGTGCCATTTTTGCTACCTCCAAAAGCTTGTTTGATAGCTTCCTGCCACTATCTGTGCTAGGTTTTAAGCATGTTTTAATTATTCATTACCTCAGTAGAGAGAACTCTCCTGCTGTCTATATCTACAGGCAGGCACAAACACTAACCTTAACATCCTTTGCTGCTGAAGCTCTTCCCTTCTAAAATACATGCTGAATTTTTTGCTTTTTGAATTTATTGATGCTATGCTTCAAATTACAGTGCTGTGCTTATCTTCCATTGAAGAGCCAGGTCTCTGATTTTCCTGGTCCATAACTGTGAAGCTGCATTTCTGCTTCTTCTGTAGATGTTTACTGTGGACAAATCACTTGTCTTTTTAGATGTCAAAAATTTTATTTGATGAAACTTCTATAACTAAAAATAAATAAATAAATAAATAAATAAAAAATGGAAATCGACTTTTTGTTTAAGAAACATTTTTATTATTATTTTTCATTTACAATGATGTCTTTTGAAAATTTCCCATAAAAAAGAGCCACCATTTCTCAAGATCCATTTTCCAGTTATTCCAATATTCTAAGTTGTCCATGAAAGAAAAAGAAATCATTCATGAATATCGAACATTGCTGGCATGTAAGCATTTTGCATTAAGACGCTGAGTGTTAAATAAGAAATATATAACTGATATTACCTAAATTACAATATTACCCCAAATCTTGCATACTTAGGAGCTGAATGTGATAAAGTGATTTAAGCAGTTCTATAGTACTCTCAAGAGGCCTTTTTTTTTAAACCTTGCAGGAAATAGGCAATCATCCCCCAAAATTCCTCTAGATGCTAGACTTTCTTTGCTCCCCTGCTTGGCAGTCTATACTTTTCTACACAAGTTTTTAAATTCTCTTTAACTTTCTCTTAGAAAATTAAAATGGAATTCTCTTTGCTGATTCTGACAGAGGCTCCTGTCTCTATCTGCTGAATGTAAGAGATGTGAGTTACTTACTTGATATTAGCTCAGTGCCCAAAATTTAGAGAAAAAGAATAAACGTGACATATCTATAAGTTAGGTATACTGAATCCCACTGATGGTGGGGTCCAGATCTTTGGCTCTTTTCATTGAGATAGAGGTTAAACAAGACAAATGTCCAGGATTTTCCTCTAGATATTCACAGACATGCCTACCTTTCTGCATTGTTCAGTGAAGGTAAGGGATATTTTTTTCCCAAAAAATATATGAAAAATTACGTCTACATTTTTTCTTACATATTATCTGCATTAGGTGACTAAGCTAATCACACTGCATCTGAGACTTAATTCTTATTTTTAACATCAACTTCAATTCTGCAAAACAGTTGGATGCAACTGAACAATGAAAAACTGGTTTTGTATTTACTGGCTAATCTGTTTGAAAAACTATTAAATCATTAATCATGATTTATTGTTAACATTACAGTCACGTGGTACCAGTGCTAAAAATATTCATGCCTTTGGGGAATTACAATCAATTATCAGTGAAGTTTATGTTTTAAGTTACCAAATTGTTTAGATGGCTTTGAACAATTACTTAAAAGTTGTGGAAGGTGCTTGGAAAGGTTTGGAAAGATTGCATAGATAGATATGGAAGTTTCAAAAATGGAGAGTAAATGGTGGATAGAAGCAATTTTTATCTGCTCCTTATAGAAGCAAGGGGGATATCTTTAACAGATTTACCTTGACATTTTTGAATCTAGAAATCATAAAGAATCATCAACCTCTGTTATTTCCACTGAGTTCCAGAGCTATGATAGTTTTTTTTTTCTTTTTTTTTAAATGGATTTATTTTCAGATATAGCTGTCATTATTGCTTTAGCATGAAGTCGGATGGCCTTTAGAACCAGCAACAGGATGACTTTTCAACATCTGCCTTAGTTTGAGTGAAGGTTACATTTTTATTTTTATATAATCACAGCAGAGACCTTTTTCAATTAATACAACTTTTTTGTGTGGAAATACAAAAATTACATTATTTTCTGAAACGTAGTTTCACCTCTGAACTTCATTTAAAATAGTTTTAATCCACACATATATTACCAAATATCCAGACTATTAGAAGATAATGATTCTGTGCTTCTCTTTTATCACTTTAGAGAAACTAAAACATGCTGTAGGTCTAAGGCCAAGTCTCTACTTTGAATAGGTTTCCAGTATAAATAGCAGTAAGACTGGAAAAATAGTTGCAGCTGGATATGTTATTCTTTTGCTGATCCCTTCACATTCTCTTTCCTTTTTCAATCCTCAGACAACTATATGAGATGACAGTGGAAGTTTTTTTACCGTGGCAAAAATTCATCGCAATTCATTAAAAGTAATTGACAAGGGACACGAAAAAGTTTTCTGATAACAATTTGACTCATTTTTCTGATTTTTTTTTTTTTTTAAAGGCGAGAAGCTCCAAGTCTGCTGGTCAGCCTCAGTATAGCTTCTCCACTTCCTTGCTAGTCAGCAAAGCATTTTTCTGTTTGGAATTACCCTTTCTTTAATGCGGTTGATAGAGCTGTGTATAATATTCAAATTACTTTTGTAATGTCATTCACATTTCTTCTGAAAATAAAACGTGATGCACCTCCAAGCACATATCTTTTTTATGACCACATTAAACTGATTTATAGCTATCCCATTACAGACCATGAAAACTTAAACTTTTGAAAGCAGATGTAAAACCACCATACAACATTGTGCCTTCCTAGATATGAGCCAACTCGAAACAAATAAACCAAAAATTGTGCCTGTGTCTAGCTGACTAAATAACCTAAACTACAAACCCTTGCTGTGAGGAGCAACGTATCATTCTACACTTCAGGTAATGCTAAAAAGGGAGAAAGGAAGTGGAGGTGGGGGTGGCTTAAATATTTACCTTGGAGCCTGTACTTGGATGCAACAGAAGTATTTTCAAAGCTTCCTCATGCCCACCTGCAAACCCTAAGCAAACAGGCATACCATATAATCTTATCCTTCATAATTTTTAGACATTTCTTCCTTAGCCTCCCCAGCTAACAGCAAGAACTGTATTTATTAATTTATGCCTACATGACCTTCATCATTTTAGTACTATATTACATCCCGTTTCTATTGCAACAGTTAGAAGATTCTTTCTCCATAATATTCTGATTCTCCTTTGTAGTTTAAATTCTTTCCAATCTCATTTCACAATGAAATTTTGTTGGTATATTCCTGCTCTGTTGTCCAGAATAATAAATAAAAGGGTTAATAAGGAACAAAATAATTATTTCAAACCAATTCTTGATGTATTTCACTGTTTTCATTTCTCTATGCCTATATCTGTTTCCTTTGCAGTATAAATTATTCCTTCTCTTTTAACCAATTATTTCCCTACTATATAATTGTGATAATCATCCCTATCATTTCTGTTGTACATAATTTATAGTGCAGATCTGTCACAAATGCTTAAGTGCCCTATACTAGACCACTGAATTTTGTTTTATCTAGAAAAAAAAAACAGTTTACTGTCCAAGCAAGGTATTGCTACAACATCAATCTTCATTGTGTCCATGCTACTTACTAAAATATCCAGTTTATGAAAATGTGCCCTTTTGAAGTAATTGGCCAAAGCTGCATCCCTGCTTTTGTAAGTATGCCTTTTTATATGAACCAAGTCACAGATCTACAACCCACATTGTTTTTATGAGAAATTTCACAATATTCTCTTCATTTATCAAACATATTTTTGAGAATTATTTTGCCAATAAGATAAGCTGCTCTTCATCACTATTATTACTTACAGCTTCATCTATGTTTCTATATATTCTTTATAACTCATCTTTTCATTTGCATACAGTTCTGCATTTCCATTTATTTTTCTTTTTCCTGAAAAACTGCCTACTCTTCAATACCTGTATTCTAAGTGTAGCTGCTAGTTTGCTGTATTTATTTTAGCCTTATTACTCAAGCATACTGCTCAGGTAGTTATATTTTTTGTTAATGGTCTTACATTGCAATATGTTTTTTTTCTTTCTTTGACAGGCCCAATAAAATGCATTTTATTTTTTATTCTTGAGAAGGGAGTATGTTTACATTCTGCAATACCAGATTAGTTTCTGAGAGTCTATGTAAATTGCTTACCAGTTATAGAGATGGATGATACATTTTTATGAATAAGAATAGCCAGACCTTGGAAGTCATGGGGCAGTTTATAAATCATGTCAGAGAAGTTCTATGCTCATAGATGGCCATCACCAACTGTTATTTGCCCTGACGATATCCAATTCAGTTCAGCAAATGTAGCGGTAGGATAGATTTGTCTTTAACCTATTGAGCCATCAACAAAACAAGCCCTTCTGAAAGAAAGTTCTTGGAATTTGAAATTAAAAGTGAATAGAAAGAAAAGGTAGAGATGTTGAAGAATCTTCATCCAAATAAGAGTAAAGCTGTTGTGATGCGCAGATAACAAAAACATCCACCACTGTGGCACTTAGGTAGGACAGCAGACACGCCATGACTTCCATGCCGGTCACTTAACATCTAGATCTCTTTTCGAGGATAGGGCTATTTCTGATGCTGCATGCCCCAAACTTCACAGTTTATTCCATGCAAGAAAAGATAACATGGACATGAAGCAAATTTGCAAGCAGTGCATGTTTAGATTTAGGCGAGGGCATAAATAAACACTAAAAGCTTACAGTGTAGCTATATCCAGTGATGTTAACTAAGAACAGTGTAAATCACAAGAGTGTCACTGCAAAAGGAGAACTCACCAGTTTGGACAGAAGAGTGTAGTGTATTGCTAGAATAAGTTAGTGAGAAGGCCCACATCAGATGTTAAATATGAATATATTCCCTGTTTCACTGACTCACACTTTTCCTAACAGCCCAAGACTTCTCAGCAGATTGATTAGCAAGCACACTTTTATTTTGCTTTCTATTTTGAATAAATTAAAAGAAATTAAAATGATTGGCACACTATGTTTTATTTTAATTGTTTGGTAATTATCTTTTATTTTTGATGCATCAGATTTATGCTTTCTCCTTCACTGTTAATTTTAATGTGAACCAAGTACCTGTTAAACTCTGAGTATTTTTAGAACATCACTGCCCATAGCTGCTGTTTCAATGATATAAAACTTTGCACTTTCATTAGAATTTTAATGTATTAACATATCTGTTATGTTGTACTTTGTTTCATGATATATTTTGATAACTTGTGCTTTGAAGAAAAGTGTGAAAACACTGGCTTGATAACAAGGATATACTCAATGTAATCAATAAAATATTTCAGCAATTTATTCTGTGGTGTTTCTCATTAATTATTTTACAAAGGGAAATTTTTAGGTTCATATAAGAAAAAAATTCTAGGATGAAATTAACTGGGAAATTAATAAGGTGGTGTTCTCATCTAATTTTCTGTGTGTGTATATATGCATATATATTTACCTCACACACACATGCACATGCGCACACACGCGCATGCACGCACACATATTTATAGCATATACATACTATGTATGCCTATACATATATTTACATACACATGTATATACGCATACGTAAAAATCTGAGCTATTCCCCTTATCCTTCCAGTATATGCACAGAAATAAGCATCCCCAGAGGTCAATTTATTCTTAGACAGCTACGTGAAATCCCTTCTTGGAGTGTATTGCCTATCCATTGAACCTAAAGGAAGTCTCTAACAGTGTTGGAAAGTTAACTTCCGTAAGTTAGGATGGGGGAAGTGAATGCTACAAAATTAGGAGAAAAGTTAAAATCATGAGGGTATAGGAACAAAAATTCTGTCAAATCAGAATTTTGTAAGATTGTATCCTGACTGAAGGATGCAATGTGTTTGGAAAAAAAAATGTTCCTGGAAAATGCTGATGTCTTGTAGAAACAAACAAATAAAAAGCTAAACTTCTTGAAACAATGTGTAGGTTAATAAGGCTGAGAATTTTAAAAAGCAATCTGTATCTTCTCATACCACAGAATCAGAGAATCACAGAATTACAGAATGGTTGAGGTTGGAAGGAACCTCTAGAGATCATTTAGTCCCACCTTCCTGCTCAAGCAGGGACAAGACATATCCTTTTCAAAAATTACATTTAGAAACAACCGCCACCTTTTCACTGCAGTTTTTTCAGCAATTGTTCACTCTGATTCCTCTAAAGTAAACTCTTCTACAGTCTCTCTAACATACAAGTCAGCAATGGATCTATTTCCATTAATGATACAGTTTTCTTAGGGAAGCCTGTGAAACTCCTCTTAAACTCCTGTTTTCAATGGCTATACACTACTCCAGGTAAAATGCAGAGATGAAAGAAATTAATAAAACACATGAAATCTCTTTCCTAAGGCCATCCACCATTCATAATATTTATTTTGGAAACCCTTTCTTCTATCCTAACATATGATACTGACCTATGTGCCTTCTGCTATTGATGCCACTGCTACTTCTTCTGTCAGTTCGGCATTGAATTGATAAACTGTATTAAAAGCACAGAATGTGTGCCTTATCTTTCTCTGGGAGTTTTTCCTAATTACAAATCCATGTATTAAATGCAAAGATGAAATGAGAATGGCAAATAGATTAAAATCCTGTCTGCCCCTTGGCTATGCAGTCAAGGGGAATTAAAAAGAGAATTGCTTATATTCATATTTTTTTTCTGCAAATCAGCATTGTACTACAGTTATACTAAAAATTAATAACACAAGCACTGTGAACAAAATCCCAGGAAGTCTGTGATTTGTGTCTGTGCATAGGACATAGTGTTTGCTAATGTGAATAAAATGTGAAATATTATTATAATAACATTAGGTTTCAGTTTTCTTCTCTTTTACATCAGAGTAATTTTGTTCTCTCCTTAATGAACACTTCCAGTATGGATGTATGAGATGAGCTATCCTATTCTTTGAGCGCTTTAGGACTTGTGTAAGGCTAAGATTTCTCTTATACACCATACAAATCCCATTTTTTCCTTCTTCAATCAGCTTCCTACACTTTTACAAAACACAGGACCTTCTTAGTCTTGGTCTTCTTAGTCAAGGATTGGATAATCCATGATAAACCACACAGCACTTTTCTGTAAACTCTGTTTTAAATAAAATAAACAGATTATGCCCATGTCTCTCAGGAATGACAAGAATTTGTTACAGTGGAACTTTTTTTTTTTTTTTTTTTTTTTTCATAACATAAAATTCACACTTCACAGAGGTGTTAATTGTCCGTAGAGTAAATATTGCACACTGATCAAATTTAGAAACAAGTTTACATTAATAGAAAAACCTATATGCTGATTAAGGTAAGAAATAAGCAATTTACATATTTCAACATCATCAACTTCAGTTTCTTTAAAAGAACAAAATATGAGTTTTGCATTTCAATGTTGTGTTCTCAGATGAGAAGAAAACAATTTATTATTTATTTATTGCACACTGTTTTCACTAGTGCTTAACAATGATTGCTCTTACTATGAGTACTATCAGTTTTCTTTCCTTTTTTTTTTTTTAAAAAAAAAAAAAGTTATCACTGAACCCTACTGATCCCTTAGCAGATAATTCAAAAACCCTGATATAATTTGGTAATATAATGAGTAAAACATATCATAAATATGAAATGATATTTTCAGTGATATGCTCTCCAATACATTATTACAGCACAATGTATTTGACCTTGCTAGTAAATGAAGATGGAGTACAACAACTTTTCATTTCAATGGAGTGCATAGAGCATACAGTTTAAGTATAGAGAAAACTGTCATCCGCACTTCCCTAGTGACACAGTATTTTAAAGAATACTGTTAGAAATGTGGTGTAAAAGCAATGAGGAGAGCTCTGATTCTTAAAGATAGGCTTAATCTAACCAAAATCCTCTACAATATATAGTTCTGCAATTGGTATATCTGAGGATCTCTTCTAGATAGGAGAGACATATTTTATCCAATATATTCTGGGCATAGTATTTGCATGACATTAACTGTGTTCTAAAAATATCTATTTCTCATTGATTACAAAGTAGACAATCTCCAACATTTGATCATTTGAATCTGCCCACTGTGTCTACATGAAAGTGCCTACTGTTTTAGTCTCCAAATGTACCACTATAGTCACACTGTGGCAAACTGCAGATAAGCCCTACTGAGTGCTTCAAAAGCAATATCTAGGCTGGATTTAGCCCTTTTTAAAAGAAGTAAAAGCAAAAGCAAAAGCAAGTGCAAAAAACAAGTAACAGTAAAACAAGATATTTTACTAGTGAAAATCTCTTGCCCAAATTAGTAGTTTCTCAAAATATAGAATAATTTTATACTTTATACCTTTGTAGGGACTGTGACAGTTTAATGACTAAAAATCACACACCCCTTTAAGCATGTGATTTAAGCAATCAGATAAATAGCTGGTTTAACCCTGTAACTAGCTTGTCACATATTCAAATAATTAACATTTACCATCTTGAATGACCCAATTTATAAGTAGTTAGCATTATGTAATACGTGTATATTTACTGAGCACAGATTTTAAGATACTTTCCTGCATAAAGACTGTAATATTTATAATAATAACTTTCTCCTATATGTGTATATGCAATGCACAAGCACAAGTGCAAATAAGCACTGTATGCTTATTAGTGGGCAATGAGGGTAGTGTGAATTCTTAAAAGAAGTTATTGGCAGTTCATAAAGAGATTTGGTCTCATGAAAGTTTAGCAGTGTAATTTGACTGTTGTGGTCAATATAAAAATATCCATATTAGTTTAAGGGGTCAAGAAATTGCTAATAAGAAATTTAAACAGCTGCTAGTCTACTCTTTCAAAAACGAGGAATATATTTCCTTACAGTTCAGTTAAAATTGAACATTACTGTGTAGAGTTAAAAGTGATCACAAAATTATTTTGCAGATAGGTCACCTGCTACTTGATTTTTTTTTTATACTTTCTTTATGTTACTTATAAATTTCCAGCTTAGATGATGTTGATATTAGCATTTTGTGAAGGGTCAGTGCTTTTAAGTATTGAGCCAAACTGAGATGCATGTATTTATTTCCTACTGATGATCAGTTTGAACTTGCTGACATGCTAGCAGAAAAGTAATGGTGACTATAATTAAGAAGTGAAAGGAAAATGTGTTAGAAAGAGACTCATTTAAACAAATAAATTAATTGCTTTAATTCAGTCTGCTGTTTGTTTCATTATTTTGATTTTATGATACTATTTATTTTGACGTTATAACACTGCAAATGCTCTGGGTAAATGGTGATCCCAATTACACCAGAGTAATCTATACTAACTCTGTAGATTGAACTTGACTTGATCTAAAGCAACGCTATTTAAATGACAACCTTCCTGAAAAAAAAAAAAAAAAAAAAAAAAAGGACTGCAAATTATGGTGGAACAGGAAAAAGTCAAGAGACACTGGGCAAACTCTAATTAACAAGTCTTTTTTTTTTTTTTTTTTTGCTGGGAGTATTTGTTTTTTTCAGAATAAAATGACTGCAGGTATGCCAGACTCACACTAATCTCTCATTCATAATAAAATAATATAACATGGCTATGATGTTGTTTCAATTTTTTTTAATACATTTATTGAGATTTATGTCTTACTACGTATCTCTAAAGTATGCAAAGGTAGTGAAATCGAAAATCATTTGCGCTTACATCTGTAGAAACTTCCAAATATTCATCAAGCTTGCAATTGAAGTTTTTTGTTCTTTTTTTCCTCTAGAATATACATAGGTTTTAAAATCAGAAATGTTTTTAATATTCTTTAAATTTTTCTTCTGTATTTCTACAGAGATATTAAAATGTATTTAGGTTCTACTCTTAAAACTGCAATTTTTCAAAGAGCAAATCCTCAAGCATGAAAATTAGGCTTTTAATCTATATGTAGGCAGTTTGCTACTATATTTGAAAGTAACAACGAATAGTAACTGTGACTAATTTCATGAGAACTTGAAGTGAATACAGTCACAGCAGCTGTGGTCATGGAAGGCGTTTCAATTCATTTTCTAGATATGTATCTAACTTCTACATGCTCAGCAGGTGCCTTTGGGAAACTTCATCATGAGGAATATGAAGCCTATCAAAATGCATGTAGCCTTCTTTTACTACTATGTGTTTCAGTATAAAATCTAACATACTTTTAGATTTGATACAAATAAATGAAAAAATGAATTCTGAGGAAACTGACTCTAGGCAGGAAACCTGAAGTGAATAATGCATTAAAAGTTAGAGACCGGAAAGTTATTCAATAACAAAGAATGATGATTATTTGAGGAGCACACACACAGACACACACCCACACACAGAAAAATACAAAAACTAGATACACTCTAGTAGAAATGATAGATGCTAAAATGAGTATGACCAATTTAATTATTTTATGCAAGTAAATTCTTTTTATCACTCAGTCAACCTCAGTGACAGTAAGCTAGAATGAGGTACTGACATCCTATCCTTATTATGTATTAACCACAGTTATAATCTAAGCAAAAAGTGTTAAGCAAAGATGTTTGCACAAACATCTTGTTTCCATTTACACTTCAGAATGAATCTCAACTGGGGCTGTGTGTGCAATTACATATCTTACAGAACACCTAAAATAATCATGAAATATTTCTACCCCAAAATGCATTTGCTAGTGTTCTTATAAAGCACTGGATCATTTCAACAGGATGAAATCAAATGATTCTGCGATTCTACTGAGTGAAATTTTACTCACTCATTTATTTATTAGTTTTAAAATTTTTTAAATGTTTTAAGATAGCAGAACTTTTTATTTATTTATTTATTTCAATCCACAAACAGGGCAAAATTTATGAGCAAAATCTATAACTCCTTTATGTCCCATAACATAGAATGGAGGTTTATATAACAACTTATTTGAAACTACTAAACAAACATTATTTTAACCCAGACAGGCTTCTATAATGAGGAAGATGTTTCAGCATCCCATCTGATTACTCTATACATATTACCCTTTATATGTATATTTATATATAAAAAAATAGCCAAGCAAGAATATTAGGGGCTAAGAGTAAATGTGAGACACTATAGAATGCGGGACACTCTGTTTCATGTAACATCTTAAAAGTAACCAAAAGTCTAGTTATAACCTTTTCAAGACAGGTATACAACCGAAAAATCATCCTCCAAGAATATTTACCAATAATTCAGTGTGCAATTGCGAGGCATGCCACTCAGAAAGGATCTCTCCTAAACCCAGATTGTCCTTATTGGCATGGGAGAAAACTGAGTATGCTTACAGAATTTGCAGATGACATTGAACTCGAAGCAGCTGCTTTGGGGAAAAGAGGCTCAGTTTTTCAAAACAGTCTGGAGAAATTAGTCATCAGAAAGATGATATTCAGTATGAGCTAAAGCAAAATGTGATGTTTTGGAAGGAGGCCCCATTGCACAAATGCTAGTAGAAAGTCATCTGAGTAGGCATCAATACAGCAAAGGGAAAATCAAGATGCAACCATGGATGACACATAAATGTGTCACCGCTGCAAAACAAACAAATATCAGTTTGGAATGTAACAATGACTTTCTCTATTTTAGAAATTTAGGGTCTGCTATAGGAATAGAGAATAAACATTTCCATGCCAGTTAGCCGTAAAAATAGTCTGCAAACAGCTCAGCTGAATACAGCTCAGGGATCCAGCTCAGTTTGGATGGTGTCTGAAAAATAGTCTGAAAAGAAGTGTTATGAAAACTAACTTCTATAATCTTGAACATCCTGTTTGAATTTGGCAGAAGTCAAATAAAAGACTTCTAGGAGAAATCTCAAACGGAATTTAACAATATGCCTATATAAGAGCACAACAACTACCTTTTAGGTCTCTTGGCTCTCTAAGATAAATTTCATAGTTAAATGACAATTTGTCCATAGAGACAGCTCTAAGTGCTGGTCATAACTGTGAACCAGGAGCAGACTAACAGCAGGAAGCTTCTGAGAGTTTGCCAAGAAGAAGTGTTCAGCAGCTAAATACAGAAAGAAGTTGTCTGAACTGCTCTTTCAGCACTTTAAGACTCAAGATCAAAGAAAAAATATTTCCACATGCTAAGATCCAGAGACAAGATACCTTTTTGGAAAAGCAGGGGCACATTATCATCCTTTAAAATGGACCCAAGAAAAAAATAATGCCAACCTTTTATGTTATAGCTACTGGTTGCAACTCTATTCCAGAATGAGAAAAACACAGACTTCCTCCATTAATACAAGCTAATAATAAATAAAACTGCAAGATGCTTGAATACTTTCACCATACAATATCTGTTAGCTCTAACATAATTCCCAAAAGGTCCTTCATAAGACTTCCCAGAGCATCCAGTACATACCCTCATTTTGCTACTATAAAGCTCCACTTTAGGACAGATGTTTTGTTGTTTTCACATTATTTCAGACATTTTGAACTGAAAAGAATACTCAAAAGATAACTACTATGTGTTGAGGCTATAGAGGTCCCTGTGGCAGGAAAGGGCAAGTACTGTACAGGGTAGACCTGACTAGTTTTATGTAGTGCTGTGCAGTGTGAATACGAGTGATTGATTCCACAGGATGCAGACCCCTTGGTCTGGGGAGCAGAAATATTCCCTAAGTTAGATGAATTTAGTTATAGCATTCAATATTTTGAGTTCCATTTTGAAGCACCTAATTGACTTCTAACACTGTACAGATAGAGAAGGTATATAACCCAAGATTTAGCATTCCATTCTCAAATAACTGACTTGAAGTTTCTTTATGTGTCCAAATCCTTTATTAATGGAGTCCTGGTTTTGCATGTTTAAATATTTCCTAAGTTACCTACAAGTATAATATGATCTTAAATGAACTGAGACATCATTTAACCTGAAAAATTCTTTCCGAAAGCTATTTTACTAGGAAATAATTTTGCAATGCTATATTGATAATTTAGATAACATTACTAGTCACATAAGAACATTTTGATGGTGTATAGGTTTAGAATACATCTAAGTACTTTGTTGAGATAGCAGAAGGTATATTTTTTCTAAAGCGTCTTAAGGTAGAACATGAAAGATTGCTTAGGTAATGAACAAACAAATAAAAATTGCATCTCTGTACACCATATACCCCTTTCCTACCCAGAAATGCCCATGCATTTATAGATTTATAGGCACCACCACCACAACAACAAAAGCAAAAGCCAAACCCCCTCATAATATGTTCTTGGCAGAAGAACAAATCTTACTGAGCTAAGTCTGCTTATCAAAGTCTTCCTCTTGGCAGCTTCTAAACTCCTGCTACCTACCTATTGCAGTTGAAAAATCTGTGTCACAATGAAAATTGGGCAGCCCTGAAAGAGTCGATTGTAACTATGAAAAACAAAACAAACAAACAAAAACCCCACCACCAACAACAAAAAACATCTGAAAATCACACACACACACACACACAGACCAAGATTTTAATGCCCTGGGTATTGCAAATATATAACAGGAGGAAGGAAAGCATTTGGAAAGATGTGCCAAGTATTTCTGAGGCCCTGGTATTATAATGTCAGTATCTACAACAGGTATATTAGTTTCATGTAGTATTCAAGAGCTCGCAGAACATTGATAACTATTATTAATACTGTCATCATAAAAACAATACCTTTCAATTTGAAAACAGAGTATGAAGTGCAATGTAATAAGTTTTCTGCTAAAAAATAGAGGGGAAAAAATCTTGCTTATTTTTAAGAAAAGGTATTCATTTCATACCTATCTGATTCTTATATTTTCTCATCAGTATTCCCAAAGTGCTGATTCACCAGATTGTTCCCTTCACACTGGGCCCCTCTGGCATACTAGCTGAAAAACACCATCATCAATGAGAAAGTGCCACACCCCAACAATATTATCATACCTATCCAATATATCCCTGAAACCAAAGACCGAGATCATGCATTATACATAGAGATGTACCTTCAGCTGATGGGAGACATTTCATAACAGGGATTGATCATGCACTGATACCAGGATACCATTGCAGAGAGTATGATGGAAGATTTTTAGACCCCTTCCTGGGAAGAAGGTACTGCTTCCCACAGTAATAGGATGAAACAAAACATACAGAAAATCCCCGAAGCAAACCAACCATCTATTGTTCTCTGCATCTGATTTGTAAGTAGAGATAGAGCAGATGCTGGTCCAGGGTATAGTATATATTCAATAAATTTCCCTTGAAGAAATACTGTATCTGTTATATTTGTAAATGTATAGATCAATGATGTTACATTATCTCAAAATCATTTAAGAAGACCACATTATTAAAATTATTTTATTTAGAAATTTAAGCATCTCTTGCTGCTTGTGATCTGCAATGAAGTTACTTGTTCTTTAAAACAAAAGCAGAATCAACACTGTAAACCTAAGTCTATTTTTTTAGTTGAAAGGAAAATGAAGAGTCAAAATTGACAGTGTCAGAATTCAAGATCTTGTTCCAAGCAGTGAGTACTGAACATTTTTTTAATGTATTTACACAGAATTCACATTTGATCTTAGCTAAGAACCCATGTACAGAATATACATTGTTAATTTACACAAAGCATTCAAGATACATTATTAAATTTTGACTTTGCAATTTTCCATATCTTATTTGGAATCACAAATAGATTATATCATATTTAGTTCTTAATTAATTTTAGACCTGCTATGTTCATATACCTATTGGGAAGAAAAATCAAAAAATTTGGTCAGCTGCAGGTATGATATGCCACAGAGATATGACTGGAACAATTCAAAAAACATACAGCAATGTTCTTTTTTTCCACTTTAATGATACATAATGGCAAGACAAAATTCTACCAAATGAAAGGTGTAAACTTGAAAGTGCCAAGTCTCCCAATTAAGTAACAATACCTAATTTCAAAAGGTGAGATTCTGCTCATCTTATTTCAGACAGCTACAATGTGGACAGCTGCAGCAAAGTTAGTCTAGACTCTCTTTGTACTCAAGAAATAGACTCATTTAGGGACAAATTTATGTCATTTTAGGATCATACATGGGACCCATTTGAAAACATTAACCAGATCTTAATGTGAGCCTTGAATTATTATCTATCTCAAATGTGAATATCTCCTATTGATTAGGTGGATCACATCCAAGATATTGACACCATCTGAGTTTCTTAGACAATCACAGATGACAATAAGTTACTAAAGAAAAATGAGAAACAAAATATTTTGATTACATCAGATGGTCTATTCCTGAAAGGTCTAGAGAAATATCAATGCCAGTTTGCAAAGAGACAAGATTTCATTTGAGATTCTGTGCACCCCACAACCAAAAAATGTGTGGAATATGTGCAGAAAGGACAACAAAAGTGATCAAGGAAATGGTTATGTAAATTTATCGCTAAAAAAAAGACTTACTTTTTTCATTTGTAACATTTAATTATAAATTAAGGAAAAGTTTCCAGTCGCTGAAAGGCTGAGGATTTTCTTACACTGGTAGCCTTATGTCTGGAAAAAAGTAAATATTTCTAAAGATATATATATACTATGATATAAACAATATATAAATATTTAAATATATAAGTATAAAGAAGTGTACAAATATGCATAAATATTTTAGTCATAAATAAACTTAATATACAGAATATGTGCATATATAATACATATATATGCAAAATACATAAATTAAGTATATATATCCATTAAAGCATAGACAGCAAATGTATAAAAATATTCCTTAATAAGGGCTAATAACATGAATAATTAAAGTTAAAATATGAAGAAAAAGTAATTTAAAAAAGAAAAAGTAGACTCTGGGACCTCTACAAAGGTTCAGAACAAGCCTTTAACACATTTGATCTGGGGAGAAGTTCATTCCAAAAGTTTGGAGGGACATGAGTAAGCTGGAATATGCCTGAGAGCTGTGGAATTCTAGAATGCACTTAGGGGTCTAGATGCAAACTCTATCATATATAAAGATGAACCTGGTCCTATAAGCCGGACCAAGAGGCCCTGCATCCAATCCCAGCCCAGCAGGAAGACCATGAGGTGTTAATAAAGCAGACTTTGGGCTTTGCACAATACTGAATACTGCTTTCCCACCGGCAACGTGGGAAAATGGGAAAGGAGAACCAAATGCCTGCTTCAGAAGAACGTGTTTGTGGGGACAAGAAGGAAAAGACCCAAAGGAATTCCTGAGAAGGGCCAGGAGAATGGCCCAAAGGAGCTGCAAATTGCAAACTACATTTAAAGATGTCATACAGCGAGGGCAGATGGTGGAGGGAGCTCCCTTTGGTCCTGGTTGTGGAGGATTTTACCTGTAGGACGATTACAGGTACAGACTGGTGCTATACGTGCTTCCTTATCCATAGGTCAGTGCTGCAAACGAGGTAGAAGATCGAGGATGCAATCAAGACTGTCCTGTGAGACCATGATCACTGCAGAAGCAGCAGGACCACAGCTACTACAGAGTGAGTCAGATGCCAGCAGGAGGGCATTGCAGAGCTGAAAGGCTGAGTAAATAGGACTGGCAGGCAGGATGGAGGTGATAAAAGATTTGGGTGGCACTGTTAATCCTGGAGCCTGGGTAGAGTGCTAATTATCAAAAGAGTGCTAATTATCAAAGCTAATCACATTTTTTTATCACTGTAAGCATCTTATTGTCAGGGGGTTATGGAGGATCACAGGAGTCCTTAAAAGCAAACCACTTTTCTGAGCGTGTTTGGACACTGAACACTACTAGGGCAGAAAAGGACCCTCTGGAAGAGACCCCCTGGTTATTGCCCCCCCTGCAAGTCAAGAGGCTGTGCCCCAGTAGTTCCCAATGAGATTCTCTCCCAGATGGAATTGTCAGCTTCCCTTCCAAGTCCTGAGAGGGTATTTGAAAGCCCACTGTTATCTCCCCGCCAAAGGTGACAGGGGCAGTGGAGCAGGGAGCAGATTGCTGGCTTCCATGGAGCATATGCCCCAATTGGAGCACCTGATCCAGAGGTTTGACACTGAATAGAAGAATACAGATTTGTTCATTTAGAATAGGTATCATCATAGGTGCATGAGACTTATGAAACTTTTTTTTTTTTTTTTTCGGAGAGTAGAGGAGAGTTATGATGATTTGAGCTAGTTATTTGAACGTGGCAATTATGTTCAGTTCTGTCTTGAAGCTGACATTTTATGTCATCTTACTTTTACTTTAAGCAATATGAATGCAGATAAATTTTTAGACTGGGTCTCCTATAAAATGAGAGATCAAACCTTTCACTTGCCTAGATACTGTAAAAGCCATTGCAGATCGGGGCCAGGGAACCCTAATGCCTAAGTAACCTGTTCTAAAGCAATAGGACAGAGAATGACACTATTTTACTCTCCTAATTAACAGCAACAACGATCTCCCCTTAGCCTGGTGTCTCACCACACTTACAGTAGTGAGAGAATTGACAAGTGCAGGATTGCAAAGCAGAGGAAAGAAAAAAAAAAGCCTCAGTAAAGCCTCAGTCTGACTGGGGTGGTCTGTGCAGACAGAGGAAGGTCACTCTGAGGGACATTTCCTTGCGAGTGATCCCCTTGTCTGAAAATCTGCTACATGTTTATATATGCATTTTCCTTCGATCTGCAGAAAAATAGGTTTGGAGGATTTTAAGCCAAAGAGTCAACTTATTCCCAGACCTACTTCCTTCTTTATAACATTATTATGGTTGATGAGGGTGTCAGGAAGGGGCCAGAAACTTTTGTGAGTATTGTATAACCATGGCCAATGCTGTAAATATTATTGCTGTCTCTGCTTGTCTCACGAGTGTGCTGTTAAGATGGAGACAAGGATAAGGTGCCCTAGCACAGACTGATCTGCAGGTCCAGGGAATGTTTACAGAGACACAAGGCCCTGACTATTAAAAAAGAAATTGATTGTCTGGCTATGACTTTCTGTGAGAAGTGCAAGGTCTGTGTGGAAATGCATCACAAATGCAAAAGCTGGAAGTGCAGAGAACAGATCTGTAATGTAAAACAGCACCAATGTAAACAGCTTCATGCCCACAAACAAAATATCCAGTTACCGGACAGGGTTATATTATCAGCGACATAGAGTGTATGGAGGAAACCAAGACACAGGTTCTAAATTACATTTTTGACATGGAGTCAGTTTCAGATGCACCTTGGGATGAAGAATAAGGGGCAGAAACGACAACTGAAGGAGAATGGGAGTTTAAAGGGCAAATGTGTGTTGTGGACTCTAGTCCAGTGTTTATGGTCACTAAGCTTCAGGGCTGCATTTTTCTAGTGCATAATGCCAAAGTCAGTGATGACAATTTAGTCAGTTAGTCAGCTGCTTAAGGAAAAAAAATATGTATAGGCAACTAATTAAGCAAGGTTGTGAGGATATCAGGGCTTATCAAGAGGGCTTTAAACAAGACTTAACGGGGGAGGGGGTATCATCAGGGAAGCAGGTTATGGGGTAAGTGATGCCCTGTCATGCCACTCACAACAGCCTAACTCCACAGCCTGTGAAGGGCAACCTAAGTCTAAGAGGCTAAATGGGAAAATAAGATAACTTCTGAAGGCCCACGTACTCAAGGTGTAGCTGTCCCAGCTAGAATGAGAGGCACATTGGGAGCCCAACTCAAATGCCTCTGTGTAAATGCACGCAGAATGGGGAACAAAACAAGGGGAGATGCGTGTGTGATTGCAGGGCCATGATCTCACCGCAATTACTGAGGCATGGTGGGACAGCTCTCATGACTGGAATGTGGACATGGATGACTTTAGGCTTTTCAGGAAGGACAGGCCAAGAAGGCGAGGTGGCGGAGTTGTTCTTTACGTGAGAGAGCAACTGGAATGTATGGAGCTCAGAATAGGGGAGGATGAAGTGCGGATCAAAAGACTGTGTGAGGATTAAAGGACAGGCCAACAAGGGCGACACTGTCATGGGAGTTTACTCCAGGCCACCTGACCAGGGAGAAGAAGTGGATGAGGCCTTCTACAGGCACCTGCAAGAAGCCTCACGATCGCAGGCCCTGGTCCTTATGAAGGACTTCAACCACCCTGATGTCTGCTGGGATAATCACACAGTAGGAACAGATGGGGTTCCTGCAGAGCATTGCAGATGATAACTTCTTGATGCAGGTGGTTGATGAGCCAACAAGGGGAGGGGTGCTGCTAGACCTGATACTATCAAACAGAGATGGTCTAGTGGGAAAAGTGAAGGTTGGGGGCAGTCTTGGCTGCAGTGACCATGAGATGTTGAAATTCACGATCCTGCGAGGAGGAAGCTGGACCAGAAGTAGGATTGCAACCCTGGACTCCAAGAGAGCTAACTTTGATCTCTTAAGGGAGCTCCTTGGAGGAATCCCCCAGGCAAAGATCCTAGAAGGAAAGAGGGATCCAGGAGAGTTGGCTAGTATTCCAACACCACTTTCTCCAAGCTCAGGATTGGTGCATTCCTA
>NW_010586779.1:507979-535675 GCF_000705375.1 Tinamus guttatus
CAAGAGGAAGACTAGGGAAAATGTTAGTCTGCTGCTGAATGGGAAGGGTGCCTTGGTGGCGAAGGATGCAGAGAAGGCAGAGTTACCGAATGCCTTCTTTGCTTCTATCTTTGCTACTAAGGCTAGTCCCCAGGAACTACAGAGCCCAGAAACAAGAGAGATAACTAGAGGCAGGAGCACTTTCCGCTAGTCGAGAAGCGGGTTAGGGATTATTTAGGCAAAATTATTTAGGCAAAATGGACACCCATAAATCTATGGGCCCAGATGGGATGCACCCAAGAGTGCTGAGGGAACTGGCAGGGGTTATTGCTTCTCTTCATCATCTTTGAGAGGTCATGGAGGGTGAGGGAAATGCCTGAAAGCCAACGTCACTCCAGTCTTCAAAAAAGGCAAGAGGGAGGACCCAGGAAACTACAGACCGGTCAGCCGCACCTCTGTCCCTGGAAAGGTGATGGAGCAGCTCATCCTAGAGACCATCCCTAGGTATGTGAAGGGAAAGACAGTGATCAGGAGCAGTCATCATGGATTCCCCAAGGGAAAGTTGTGTTTCAAGAACCTGATAGCCTTCTATGATGGAGTGACTGGCTGAATGGATGATGGGAGAACTGTGGATGTTGTCTACCTTGACTTCATGAAGGCTTTCGACACAGTCTCCCACAACATCCTCATCCGGAAAGCTCCAGAAGTGTGGACTGGCTGAGTAGAAAGTGAAGTGTGTTGAGAACTGGCTAAATGGAGCCGAGTCTAGTTGGAGCCCTGTAGCCACTGGTGTCCTGCAGGGTTTAGCACTGGGCCTGCTCTATGGTATCTTGGCCTGCATCAGGAAGAGCAGGAAGAGCGTTGCCAGCTGGTTGAGGGAGGTGATCCTACTCCCCTACTCAGCTCTGGTGTGACCACACAAAGTTACATGGGTGCAGTTCTAGGTTCCCCAGTACAAGAAGGACATCAAGCTTCTAGAGAGGGTCCAGCAAAGGGCCACGAAGATGATTAGATGACTGGAGCATCTATCTTATGAGGAAAGACTTAGTGAGCTGGGCCTGTTTAGCCTAGAGAATATTGATAGATCTGATCAACATGTACAAGTACTTGAGGGGTGAATGTAGGGAGGATGTGGCCAAACTCTTCTTGATGGTGGCCAGTGAGAGGACAAGGGGTAATGGGTGCAAGTTGAAACACAGGAAGTTCCTCCTTCATGTGAGGAAGAACTTCTTTCTCGTGAGGGTGACAGAGCCCTGGAACAGGCTGCCCAGAGAGGTTGTGGAGTCTCCTTCTTTGGAGGTCTTCAAAACCCGCCTGAATGTGACCCTGTGCCACATGCTTTATGTGTCCCTGCTGGAGCAGGGGAGGTTGGACCAGATGATCTCTAGAGGCTCCTTCCAACCTCAGCCATTCTGTAATTCCGTGATTCAGTGATTCTGTGAACTTATGTGCATAGAAGTATATGGTGTAAGAACATTTTTCATAGACTCCCTTTCTTATCTGTGAAACTAAGCAGTCTTTTCCAGCCTACAGCTTTTGGTTTAAATGGGTCAGCTTTTTCCAAGGATATATTGAAAAGTACCATGAAAATGGCTGGCACCCTCTGGTGGGACCACCTTTGGATATCCGTATTACACAACACCACAGAAATGGACAACCTAAAGAGAGCAGGGTTTAGCACCAGATCTGTACAGGAACATGCATGGGTCTCTATAGTAAAATATTACAAAGAAGGCTCAGATTAAAAGATACAGAACTATGATTTTACTAGTCTTTCTCATCAGCAAAACAAAGCGGTGACCTCTTGGGCACCTCCAAGTTATTCCTGAGACTTGTGAAACCCTGTTGTTTTACTTTAGGTTGTTCAAAGTAAAGTTGTGCCCACGTCATGTTCTCTTCTTGTGCTTCAGGTGAGGGTAAATGGCAACTTATTGTTTCTCTGTGCTACACATGTTCTGAAACCTGCCAGAACTCTGCACCTGAAGCTATGAAGAGCCCTTGCAGATGCCTGATGTATCCTGGAACTGAACAAGCTCTGAAGAAGGGATTTAGGGTTTGTGAGGTCTATGAAAGTTAGTGTTTTGAACGGAGAGGTGTTTTTTCCTAGATTGTAAAACAATGTCTCTGCCAGAAACAAGAAGCTTCAGGCTACCCAGGCTTGGCTGGACAAAAATGAAAGCTAAATATGATGAAGATTACTGACAAAAAACAACAACAACAACAACAACAACAAAATTGTTTTGCATTGTTTGTTCACCACCCACACACAGGGCCACAGAATTTATATGATGCTTAAAGCAGAAAATGCTCTTAGCATAGCTGCCATTAAAAGCATTTTTATCTACGAAACCTATAACAAGAAGTTTCAGCAGCTGTCCCAGAAACAACATTTCCTGGTTGTTGACATAGCTTCTGACTGAATACTTTAATGTCCACCCAGTCCACTGAATAATTAGCATCAGCTAGAAATAATGTCCTTAGGGTCTCTCAGATAGGCTCTGAGTGCCACCTGCACTTTCTTCATAAAAAGAGAGTCATAGGCAATAACCAGCTAGCAGATCCCTGCTACTAGGGAGTTTACAAAACAACAAAAAGGCCTTTGCTGTTCATCAGCTTAATTTTTATATCCATGATGTTCAACAAAAGCTTGTCTTCAAAGAGCAGATTATTGTAAAGCCATCGCCAGGGTTCCCCATCCAGTGTGTTCCCTTCCTTCTGCCCAGGCATGTCTTTGCCGACCAGCCTCGGGGATAAGCTCATAGGCTGTCATGGGCTGTGTCGTGGCTGAGAGGAAACTCAACAAAGGGGCAGCGGGGGTAGCAGTTTTGTCTGAAAACACCTGTCTGAAAACAGAGGCCAGCAAGTAATTCACCAGCACTGATGCTGGACCTGCCAGCTTCCACAGTCTTCTACATCTGTAAATTGTTGCAGAATTTAATCATGTCCACAGGCCTGGCTATGGTAGTTCTGTGAAAGCTATGGTTATAGCTCTTTGCAATCATCAGTGTCATCAATCATCATTTGCCACACTGTAAAATAGCTCCACATTTTGATTTTGAGTATCCAGTTAAAATGTCCCTCAATGGACGCTTTTGTTTATTAACAACAGAATTTGAATATTATTCTGCTTATTGTATACTTGCTTAACAGCTGATCTAAACATTCATTTCTCCTACCATCCTGTAATTTCCAAGGTTTGTACCTCCTGATAAAAATTGTTTTAAAAGCCTGACCATTTCAGAACCCTTTTTGTCTTTGTGGACCAACGATCCAGGCATGCTTGGATAATACTTCTAACACTGCTAAGATGTACTTAACACCATATCTGTGTTTGGAAAACATTATTAGTTTAATGCCTAGCCTGATTTTTCAAAGATTTGGATATGGATTTAGATGTGAATATGATCTGCAATTTCTTCAGCGAATGCACAGCTCAGCCTGCATTGGACATTTTGTTCTATACTGGGGAAAAAAAAAAAAAATCAAGGCAAAAAGATGTCCAGAACACAATACACAATTAAGGGCCTGTATTTATTACTTTTTTACAATTATTATGTTACATATTTATAATAAATACTGAAAATATTGTAGTGATTTAGAGTTCACTCTGAATGATTTAGTATTTACTTTTCATACAGGCTAAATAACCTTCAGTGTGTTGGATGGAAACTTGCGTTTAAGTAATGAGGGTTATAATGTCAACAAGGAGGTTAAAATGAATCACCTTTTGAACTACTTAAAAAATTCTGGCTTTTAAGGAAAGGGAATGCAGGTTACTCAGTTCAAAAGAAGATATTGATAGCTAGCTGCTACCAGAAAATAAAAGACAAGAAAAGGAAGTGAGTTTAAACATAGAAATACCAAATCCAGATGGAGTTTAAGTGTAATTAACTGATTCACCCACAGAATTAATGGAACTTAAGTTTTAGCATTTGAGGGGAAGTCAGGGATTAACTAAGTAAGTGTAGTGTGGCAGGTGGAAGGATAGTTAAATATCATAGAAATTATGTTAACTTAACTCCCAGCTCCCATTTACTGCTAAAGGAATCTAGAATATATCAAAGGAATTGTCTAACTCTCCCTGTATCTATGAATATTGCAGCCAAAGACAACTCAGGTTGAAAATAATTATAGTCACTGAGTATAGTCACAATGTAACGTGCTATTTCCATGTATCATATCAAATTGTTTTCAGTGGCAGATGAGGATGTATTCTGATTCTTCATTTGAAGACTCTTGGATTAAGCATCCTTGTGTTAAGAAGAGAATAAACTCATCACAAGTCATTTAAGAACAAAGACTTCATGTACATGTTCCTATTCAACCTTAGTGGTTTTGAATTCTGTTATCTGTAAGAGAATCTGGCAAGCACTGTAACTATCAAATAAATGATAGAGAACTGTTTGGAAGACTAGATAGTGGAAACCCTGAGAACGTTAAGAGCTGAGCTACGCAAAAAGAAACCAATAAGCTGACTTTCCAGTAAAACCACGTAAGACTTGCATAGATTTTTTCCATTCATAATAATGTTAATTTCTCTTATTCTCAAGTGGATTTGAATTACACAGCAGAATTATTGTTATTCCATCATCAGTATAATAAAAACATTTGGTTACAACGGAAATGTGGGTCAAATTTTATTTATTTCTTTTTTTTTTTTTGATTTCAGCTAAATGCATTGAGAAGAGTCTTAATTGTTGTAATTTGTTTATGGAATTGGTTGTTTCAGTTTATTCTATTAATTTACCACTGTTTTTTTTCATGCCTCTGTGTTGGTTGTTTTTAAACACTAATGTCTAATTAGTCATTAGAAAATAATACGATGCAAATAACAGCTTTAATTGCTGTAAAGCAGCAAATACTTCAACACAGTCACAATGATTATGTGTACCAGTTCTGCATTGTTAGAAGATAACAAAGTTATGGGAGTGCAGTTTTAACTCTTGTTTTCTATTGTTTCTAACAGAAACAACTGTGGTTTCTACAGGCTGGCACAACACACCATAGGTATAAAAAGAAGACCATGTTGCAGTGACTGAATAGATAACGTGTCAGCAGTAAGAAGCATAGTGTTTTTCTTTAATAGAAACATTTGAAGTTTCTCTGAGACACTTATCAGAGGCCACCAGCTTATTTCATTAGCATTTTCATATTTTCTTAAGTTTTTAAAATTTATAGGAACGACAGTAACAAATGTTCATTTGTGCAATTTTTCTAGTGTCTTTCATAAGGCATAGTTTTAGGGAGAAAATCATAATAATATTCTCATCCATTGCACTGCAAGTTAACTTACATGAAACGTATAATAAAATTCTAATGTAAAAACATTAAAACTATGTTGTCAGATGCAAAATATATATAGCCTGCAACATCCACAAGACATTTCAACAAGGTGTAGTTTTGATGAACTTGGTACACAACTGGAGGATAGAACAGTAGAAATATAACAAAGTACTTAAGTCTTGCTAAGAGTATTAGAGAGATGTTGAACTTTCACACATCACATCACTGAAGTTCCTATTGAATCAATACAAGTTTCAAGGATATTTTGAAAAAAGAAAATAGAGTTTTGCTGAGCAAGAAAATAATATAAAATAAAACAACTTTTAAGCAACTTTTAGTAATTTGATAAAGACAAACGTTACTTTGGTGAAGATGAACACATAATTTAGTTTATAAGAGGTTATGTTTAGGAATGAAACAGTATTGATTTCTGTTTGGGTTTGGCATGACAGATTTTTACCAGGTTAAGCATTCACTGCTATTGATGGTTAGAAAAACTCGCATGTAGACATGCATATCCACACACACATGTGCACACGCACAAACACACAAATACATATATTTTGGGGGTTTAGATTTTCTTCTGTCTTGTAATAATAGAAAAAAATGTATTTTGTTCCACTGAGCATTCAAGCAGAGCTTTAAGATTTATGTGAGTTTTGGAAACTTATTCACTAAGGAGTAGAGTACTTATACATGGATTTTCTGAAATGTCCTCAGAAATCCTCTATGATAAGCACAACTGGTTTTCTTCAAAAAAGCGTACATTGCAACTGTACTTTTAACATCCTGTAGTGCTACTTAATAGTTCAGGCAGCAGGAAATAGAATACAGAGTATGTCATTTCTCATCCGGTGAATGAAAACTAGATGCTATGCATTATGCCTGAAATTCAGTATCAATGATATTTTCTAATTGGTCTATTGGAACTGTGTCATAGTCACTGTCTAGTTCATAATTGATTATTGCTTAGCTCAGGAATTAGTTTAGGATTTATCACTGTGAAAATAAATGGAAGTTTTGTACCTCAACTGGCATTAAAAAAAATCTTTTTTTTTCTCATTAAATGAAAAATCATATTATCTATATATATAAGGGAAAAAAAGAGGGAGAAATTAATTACTAGCTTCCTCAGAGAAGGCATCCTCTCCCTTCATTGAATAACTCAGGATTTGGAGTGCCAACCATGGGATATGGAAGGCACCAGGAAAGAAGGAGCTTTAGTTACTCTCAAGTTCCTCAGTCATAACTGATCCTGGACCAAACTAGAGCTGTGAGGTCTGTTCTTTTAACCAGACAATAACAAAATGCAGAGCAAAGAGCTTCAGTCAGACGTTATCCCAACTGGACTGATAAGTTACTCAAAGTATCTGGCCCTGGGGTGCTTGGTAATGTTCATTCATTCCGTTAGTCTACTGACTTGTTCCCGATCCGTGGCCTGTTTTGAATCTCAGTGATTTGGAATCCTTCACTTGGGTAAACCTGCATGTTGTCTCCTATTTTCAGATGTATCTACTTACCTTTCCTGCTTGACACTGCATATTTATACCTTATGTATTTATTCTCACATGACCTTTCACAGTAGGACATTTACATTTTTTCTTTCATTTCTCATGGCAGTCATAACATCTTACAGTACCCTTGTTTTAACCATCAAGTCACTCAATAATCATATAGTCTTTTTCTAAGCTTTTTATTAAATAGCATTTTGAGAGATCACAGACTCAAGGGCAAATCTCTGTAATTTCATAGTGCTAAATAAGAGTCTGCATTTGAATTATTTCTTAAAAAAAAAAAAAAAACTTCTTGACACTATTTTTTACAAGACTACTAGATAATGATACACTCTGCGTTGAAATATGCCATTACAAATCATACTCTTAGAAAACATGTTGACATATATGCTGTCATTCCACTGATCATTTCTGCACTTGATATGCCACATCTATTCCATCCTGTAACTGAGTAAATGCAGGATTGTGATAGCTAGTAACAGGCCACAGGTGTTTCATTAACTCTGTGAGGCCTCAGGATTAGGACTTGTCATGCTTGCTTTGTCCAGATTTGTCTTAGTCTGCCTGGAGCATTGTTTTGCTTATTTAGCTTGAAAATCTGTTTTATAATGACCATTACCTCTTCTGCTTTAGTTTTAGCTTGATTTTATACAGTTGTGTGATGTAATTACTACTCTTATAGTAATTTTGATAAATTTCTATAGCTAATAGACAGTATTAAGTCATAAGTCTGTGTAAAAAAAAAACATAGTTGTGGCTAGAAAGATAAGATGTAGTACAGTGGGACATAAGGATATGATAGTAGAAACCATTAAAACATACTATATATAGTAAATTTAGATATGAAATGGAGTTTTGGACCAACAAAGAAAAAAAATATATAGTATGGAGGAGGAAAATCCCCTGACATCATCATACTCTTCCTGGCAAAGAATTTAGGCTTGTACTGTAAACTCTTCCACTCCATGCTAATGCCTTTGACCTTAGAGGGGCAGTGAGAGAGAGAGCATAACACTGGAGAAAAAGGAGTAGAGCTCAGGTAATGTGCACATAGCAAATTTAACTCTATTATTATTGTTGACACCTTTTTCTTTTCTTTTCTTTTCTTTTCTTTTCTTTTCTTTTCTTTTCTTTTCTTTCCTTCTTTTTTTTTATTTTCTTCTTCAGCAATAACTAGATACGAGCTGAAAATAAGATTTTATTAGACTTAAGATTTTGCTTAGACTAAAAATGATTTATTGACCTTGCATGTAGCAGGTGTTTCTTTTATCTGTGTAAAATGTACAAGTTTTAGGAAAAAAAAATGGAGAATTGAGGCATTCAGAATCTAGATAGCAGTTTGGATGCTGCATCTAACAAATGAGCAGTTAATATCTGAAATTGTATATTTAGTGGTCCCTCTCTTTAATTTCAAAATGTATGTCATACATCATATGTATGACATCAATAATCCAGAAACAGTAGTTTGCAAATTTAAAGTATCTGGGATTATTCCCTTGAGTATTTAGACAACTGGCATAAAATTCTCTGGAACACGGACAACGGCATAAAATGGTTCACATCTTTCCTATTAAACTCTCTTATCCTCTAAAAATACAGTAGCTCTGTTCAGACTGCTTAGTGCAAATGGCCTCTGACCTATGTCATGAAAAACATCTGATTCTGGAAGATTAAGCAAAAGAGGCAAAAGCTTTTGAAAAAGATAGAGGATGTATGTTTTATTTAGATGTGAACATACTCTATCAGACAAGATCTGGTCTGTATGAAAATGATCCAGAAAAAAAAATAATGAGTTTCATCCTTTGAAAAGTAGCAGTTGCCCTTACATTACACATGCAAGTGATGTAGTTAGTTGCCCCCATCATGAATCTGCCTAGCACAGCAAAAGCATGATCTCTATGCATACTGAATTCTCATTTATAGCTTTTGAAGCATTCTAACAGATGTAACGTTTCATGCAATTTGCCTTTAAGTTGCTTCTGCTCAGAGAGGTGTTTGTTGAGTCTAAAAGTGACCTGCTGGAATTGGAAATTGACCTGCTGGTCATTTTTTTTTATAGGTGCTGGAATTGATTTTTGTCACCTTAAAGATCTTGCTGTGAAAATCCAGAAAACATCTTTCAACTTAAAGCACAGCTGCAGATAATGTAGGATAAGGTTTTTTTTGTTGTTGTTTTGTTTTGTTTTGTTTTTTGTTTTTTCTTTGTTTGGTTTTTTTTTTTCAAAATCTGATGAATTAATTCTCCCTCACTTCATGTGGATACAAGATATGTGCTAGTATTCTTGACTAGCATGTAGTAGAAAGGTACAACTGTGTAAACTGAGTAACTGTGTAACTGAGTAAAAAACTCAATCCATTACCAACAGACTACAGAATACATGGTATATCATACCTTACTCGATTAAATAAACATTGTCCTGTGTGCCTTTCCAATAACTCAACTCTAATTACTTTTCAGAATACAGTATTGTCTTTTTGTTCAATCTACATTTACTTGACTTTCAGTATTCACACCTTGTGTAAATCCCTTAAAAGTCTTGTGCTTAAGTAGAGTAATAATTAATCCAGCCCTTAGTGACTGAATCAAATATTTATGTGATAATAAAGTTCATAGTGCAAACAACAGCTGAACTTAAAAAAACAATTCCCCCCTGAAAAAAAAGGAATGAAATCTATGCCCTTACTATGTTTCTTCCAGTAAATAAAATATCTATAATGAAGCAACAAAATAGATTGGGAAATCCACCTGTCGGGTTGCTTGATTCCTTCATTAGTACCAGTTGGAGCATAATGCGGTGTATATTAAGCAAAATCTGTATCACAGTTTTCCTTAAACACACTTCCTGGTGATAAAAAAAGATTTTCTTTCCTGCTGTTATTTCGTAACAGGGAAGTATTACATTAATTTAAGAGCAAATCTTTTTGTTCTCTCTATTATATTGATCACATACAAAATCCAAACCTGTGGATTGAAGCAATTTCCCCTACCTCAAAATGGATTCCCTGGTACAATGAGAAATTAAATGAAAAGAAAATAGAAAAGCTCCAGCTGTTCGAGAAGAATTCTCTCTTGCAGATAACAGTGTACATCATTTGCTTGGGAAGATTAAGGCAATTAATTTTTTTTGTTGTTGTTTTCCACACCTGAAAAATCAATCAGACAATGATATAATCAGGAACAACAAAGGCTTAATGGAACCTATGGTAAACAAGATTTAATTATTGCACTCTCCCTATAGGGGGTGCACTCTAGGCAGATAGCATATAAACCAGATTAATTTTGACACTTTATTTTCTTGTGTCCCTGTAGAGATCTCTATAGCAACCGAATTAAATTGTACATGGTGTTAATAGCTACAAACTTCTACAAAGAAAAAAGAAATGCTGCAGAATTAGATTCTGTTTCATCTGGAGAAAGAAGCTCCTTCTTCAAAGTAAAGAGAGTGTTGAAATAAGAGTAATGGAGATATATATAGGGTGTAAATTTAAAGCACATGGAACTTGGCTCCCGTGTCTCTCTTTTTAAACTAATTTTGGATAGAAAAACACATATGGACCTTCACTATTATCCAGATCTTATTTGCAAATAATTGAGAGGATTGTGCTGTTCTTTCAAAATATGGTAGGTGAATTCTGTAGACTTACTTAACCTTGAGCTTCTGCTTTTGACCATGTTGCATGTGCTATGAAAAGCCCCTTGTATATATCCATGGCCAAAAGGCAACAATGGTGCAAAAAGTCTATACTTGCTGCACTCTGACCAGAGCCCCGTGAGAGTTATGTGTACTGGCATGTAAATCTCAACAGAATGATAAAGAGACAAGGTACTGTGCCCACATTGACTCCTTTAAAATTATGCCTTCCATTTAACCTGTTGTCTATCAGCATGTGTTTATGGCATGCCTGTCCAGACTGCAAGTCCCTTTTACTTGCAAGTCCCTTGCAAATGAACTTATTCAGAACAAAGAAGGATAACTTCTAGTTTAGTAGCTTAGAGCATAAATCCTACAAACTAAACATTTACATTGAGCTGTCCCTTAATAGGAAGATAAAAGTTGAAGTGCAAGGCACCTTCTTTTTTAATACAGAAGATGTTTATAAGCATAATATTCCATTTATGAGAAAGATGAAAACAGCTTGATCTTGGCAGTTAAGTCTAAGCAGTTGGGTTTCCTCCCCTTTCACAATCAGAGCAAGATCAGTTTCCTACAGGGACGCTTTAGAGGGGCCTTTTTTTTTTTTAACTAAAAATGAAATCAAGATTACTTTTAAAATGACAACTCGGTTATTTTGAAGAGATCTGTGTATTATCCTTTTGAATGAGAATTTATGAGGATTTATGAGGATTTAATGTAAATAATATCGCAGATGCAACATAAGCAGATACCTGTAACTCATGTGATGTTGTGCTATGGAACATTCTGACAAAGAGACTGGAAGAGTACGAGTGTGTTATCAAATAAATGGAGTAAAAGCCAACTCACTATTGGTGTCAAAATTGGATTATCAGTAGATATCACACAGCAAGATTGGTTCTGGCTCTGTGGTAGTATCAGTGACATGGAAGAAAGTATACCGTCACTAATAATCATGCTGCAAAAGAAGAAAAGACAGCATAATAAATTTACAGTTTTTAAATATAGGATTGGTCAGTTTTTAAAATAGTGAACAAAAGCAATTATTGAGATTGAAAGCAAAGTCATTAATTAAAAAAAAAAAAAAAGAGGGAATACAGCCTAATGAGCTAAGATACTTCTAAGGTTCAGAAATAGAGTTAGCAAGTAGAAGAAATTATAAGGTTAGCTGGTCACATTGTCTTTTTCACCTGAAATGCCTTGATGCACCATAATATGTGATGAAACACAATATTCTGAGGTTCTGTCTCTTCAGAATAACAGATAAAGGTATAATAGGACCCAGTGTCTGGGAGCTGATAATAAACTCATTTAAATTAGAAATAAGGAGTATAATTTTAATTGTGACAATAATCATTTGCTGTAAAAATATACCAGCAGGGCTGTGGTGGGGAATCCATCACCTTCAGTGTCTGTTTTCCTGTGAAAGCTGCTCTAGGACAGAGACAGATTAATTCAGAAAATTCCAGAGACTGGTACTGTGCTAAAGCCAGGCTAGATAATCACAGGGCCTCCTGAACATCTTATAGGTGTCTTATAGCTATCTTATCCCATCTGTTTATTATAACAAAAGGTCACTCCACAGATGGGAATAGCACTGAGAGGAAATGGTATGCTGGAGTTCCGTTTACAAAATATAAAACCGATTTCCTTCCCGCTTCTGCATTTCTTTTAGAAGAAAGGAACAATTACTTGGGCTTTGTGCAATAGAAGGATTAATCCGTGTCTACACAGGTGATGTATATACCCATAAAGTCAATTTTTGCACATGAATTTTTTCAATGTCAAACCAAAATTCTTTTCTTGATGTTTCAGGTAGAATGATACCATGCTACAATCCCTACATTATATTAACCTCATGTACACACCTTATCTCTACCACTGTTACTGTGAATTTAAGGCCTTAGGGTGCCTTAAAGGACGTTTTTAAACCTTGAGGATTTCCCCAGAAGATGTAGATAGAAATCTGAGAGAACAATTTAGACACCTGTGCTTGGTTAGTTGAACAACTTTTTAGACTTTTGACTGGATTTCTGCTTACTACTTGTCAACTTGAACAAACTGGCTTACATCAATGCTACTACCATATTACTAAATGTAAGTATCTGCCATTTGGAACTGAATTCATTTGTCTAATCTGTCTTAATGTAAATTATAAGAGAGTAACCTAATGCCAACTGAAATGTCATCAATGCTTATTCATCAGGATTTACTCTATCTCTTATTTCAGTTCAGCACTACAAACTTTTGAATATTTAAACTGTACAAAACTTGTCTGGCATATATTTTTAGACTTGGTCACACCATGGCTTGGTCTGTATTCCAACCTATACTTTGGTTCTCTCTATTTTTTTCTTCTGAGGCATCTTCATTCTCCTGCACATCCCTGTGCCCCTCAGTAAGATGCAAGATCATTTTTCACCAGGTAACAATGCTCATCTGTTAAAGACGAAGTGACTAGATCCTGATCAACTAGTATGCTTCAGTGGTAATTCAACCAGCAGGTTCCTCAGTCAGTCCTGGCTGCAGCATTGTCAGAACATGTAATGGCAAAAAATGCTGCACCATTTCATTATTCAAGCAGTTTGGGGTTTTAATACTGAATTAAAGTTCCCAGTCTAAATAGACACAGTGATGCACAAACTTCACAGACTAATTTGGGTTTCATACCCCTAAAAAGATTTAGGAACTTGTCACAACCACATAAGAACTTTTGTTAGGACCAGCCACTAACGTCACAGGGTTGATTAAGGGACTAGAACGTATGGGAAACAGTTGAGAGGAAGGGGACTGTTCAGCCTGCAGAAGAGAAGGATCAGGAGGTCTTATCAATGCATATAAATACCTTGTGGAGGAGAGTAAAGAAGATGGAACCAAGCTCTTCTCCATGCTGCTTAGTAACAGGACAAAAGGCAATGAGCACAAAATGAAACATGACAAACATTCTATTTAAATTTTAATCTATTTTTAGTTAAATTTAAAAGAAATTTCTAAATATTTACACAGCTGTGGTAAAAATGTGAAAATGTGACAACTGAGTTTTCCTGTCATTGTGCTTATTCAACTCTCAAGTAATTCTATCATTGTCAATAGAATTAGCTAATACATGCATGTAGTGCAGAAAATAAATACTGCTAGTTCTAATCTTTACACTATTACTAATTTATTATTTAAATGTTGGTATCAACAAAGTAAATTGTTGGTATCAGCATCATTTGTATTACTATTATCATTATTGTTAGACATAGGCTTTGTTTCGTTTCTTTTTACAACATTATTGTAAATTGAATATTGATAAAGAAACCTCTTATTCTGATAGCTTCCAGTAACAGAGTTTAACAAAGTTTTAGAATTCTGTAGCTGAATGGTTGATATTCTCTCATGTGGTTATTTAAAGTTTGAAATTTAATAGCGTAAAGAAATGTTCTCTTGAGGTATTTCAGCTAGATAATTGCAGGTAGTCCTTGACTGAAAAATGTAAGTAATGCAACAGGGGTATATTTGTCATAATATAATCATATCCCTAAGGCAGTAAAAGATATGAGATTTAGCAGAGTATCTATAATTCCCAAGGGGTGTGATTATCTCCTGACAACTATCCACTAGATTTGCCTTTCTGCTTTTATAAGAAGACTGCATTGTGTGAGATAATGCAGCTTAATTTCCTAGAAGAAAAAGTCAGTTTGACAGCAGTTTCAGCATGTTTCACATGAAATAATCTAGCATAATGAAATAATGTAACGTTTAGGATGTTCTCTTGCCACTGAGAATGCTACCTCAATTCAGTCATCCAGTGTAGCAATAAAAATGAGCAAAGTGATACAGCCAGCAACCTCAAGGTATTGGTAACATGCAAAAATACCAGGGAAACATTAAGGAAATGTTACCAGTTATAGAAAATTACAGTATTTATTATTATAATATTTATAATGAAATTACAATATTTAGGGAGGAGGCACAATATTGTAATCTATAGAGGTTTTTACTGCACTCACAAGAATATAGCTGTAGCTGGGAGATACAGCTCTAGCTTCTTGGATAACAGCAGTGCTTGAATCATGTAACATCACTTAATAAAACCAAGACTACCAAATTTGTTGCCAGGTCTCATTTTGAAGTCCTTTTTTTTTTAAAAAAAAAAAAATGCAGCTTGAAAGCTACTGGCTTACTCCCCAGGCTAACTATTTTAGGATTAATTTTCTGTGTCCCTATGACTGGGTAGTATAGCAGATTATTGATAAAGAACTGGGAAGAACAAGGGATGAGATTCACCTGGCCGAAGTACTAAAAGCTGGGCATTAACCGACTATATTCATCCATTCCTTCACAGGCAATGAAGAAAAATATGTGTCTCTAGGTATTAAATCTTTTATCCCAAGTATATTCTAAACTGTTAGATGAAGACATCTCTAGAAATGCCATTTCTCTGAGTTGATGATAGAGAGAGTTTCACTGGCTAGATTAGACCTAGACATCTAAGTTTTACATGGCTAAATCTAAGTGATGGAAATCTCACTCATAATTTCTAATCAGCATGGTTTTATGGAAAGAACTTGAGAAACAAAGCTGTCTTAATTCTTTAATTGAATTTTGAATCATAAGCTATTAGAAATTAGAAACATAAACTAAAGGAATCTGTCTTCCTACTCCCTAACTTTTTGACTATTAAGTTATCAAAATGCAATATCTGTTAAATACACATTCAAGTTAAGGACTTTGCAACTGACAACAGCTGCCAATGTAAAATTGTCACTGATTAAGTGTGTCTCTAATAAGGAACCACAGTTACTGTCTGTATAGTACAGACATACATGTCTGCATAGTGTAGAACAGTATTGACTCATGAACTTATGGATAATAAGGAGTACTGCCACAGTGCAATAATGAGATCTTTGAGGTGCCACAGAGAAATATCTCTGAACTCAACTGAGTTCAGCTGAGATATTTGAACGGATCTTTTCGTCAGTTATGTGAGGTATGTAAGAACTGTCTTGGAAGGTGTGTGCCCAGATCAGGAAACTTTACCAAGTCTACTGCATACAATGAATGGAAAAACTGGGGTTCTAAGGTTAAATTATACAAAGAAACTAGGCAGGAGTTTGGCAGGAAGCTAGCCAAAATACTCACAGAATATGCTAATGAGTTGTACTAGTTTCACAGAAAATTAGGACGTCAACTATTGACTGAAGAGGAAATCCACAAGCATGTCTTCTTTCAAGTAAGTTCTTAAATGAGGCCTCTCTTACAATTTATTATTTTTATTCTTTCCTGGATACATTTTCTAATTTCTAGACACTTGAGTATTCTTATAATTTATTAATCTCTCCTGCATAAACCATCTCACTTTCCATTCAGTTAATATTAACAAAAAAAAAATTCCATTATATCTTGAAATTTAGGGCACTTGTTGGAAGGGAAAATATATAAATCTAAATATTTCTAGAAAAAAAAACTAATTTTGGTAACTTACTTTCTGACTAGTCTGTGAAGGAATGGGTGAAAAAGGATGAGTAACGAGAGTGTCAACAAACAAGTGTGAATGAGGACCTAGTTCTCTGAAGACTGATCATTTTTCAATCATTATAATTTATCACCTCTTATAACGCATTAAGTCTACATCTTTAAATTTAGATGTTTTGATACATTTTGACAGAATGTAAAAAGTAATTTTTAAGAAACATTTTTAGCACAATCTTCATTCTCTAAACTATAATTTAGTCAAATCTCTGTTGAAGCCAGCTTTTGCTGTTAAAATATGTATCTAAAAAAGTATCGGTTGTTAAAATTGAAGTTACAATTGGTTTTTCCTACACTCTGAACAATCGAATCATTAATAATTAATTAAATAATAACTAATAATGATTGAATAAAAATATAGTTTTAGCACTGTGATTTATACTTAATTGAAATGTCTACATTTAAAAAGGAATGTCACCTGTTTAATTCACACACAGAAGAAAAGATTATAAAAAAATAAATTCTATTGAAAAAAAATCCCAAATCTGCAGAATCCTAAAGATCACTAAATTTAAATGACAAAGAATTAGCTATTTCCTTTCCAAACTGGCATTTTCAAAGGAAACATGGAAAAGAATGATAGATCCAAAAATAAACAAAGGGTTTGCTGACAGATTGCTGCAAGGGTTTGTCTGTCTGTCTTTTTGCCATGTCAACACACCACATCACATCACGAAAAGAGAACATTACTTATTTACATCTGTTGATTCTACAGACTGAACAAGATTGGATATCAAAGGTAGAAATGTCTTTGAACCATATTACTTGGAATCAGAGGAGAGATTAATGTAATACAGGGCACTTGGACAAGCAGTGAGAGGATAATGCTAAAAAGTTGTGAAAACTGTTGACTTTCTTCAAATGTATTTGCCTTGGCCAGCTTCATGCCTCTTCTGATTCTTCTCCAGAAACATTTATAGTGATTAAGTTTTATGGATACAGATTATCAGAGAAATGAAATTCAAAGTCTCATGTGTAACTGATATTTCTGGAAATACTCCTATTTTTCTTCACCTAGAAAACAGAAAACTGTAGTGAGAAGCTTATTTGAACAATCGTATCTAATAAACCAAACAGTGAGTATAAAATAATCTATTTAAAATAATGGCTTATGAGAATGAAGTAATCACTTTAGAGCAGTTTTTGAGCAAATGAGTTTGAAGTAAAACACCATGATGTCCTTGGCTTAAAAAAAAAAAAAAAAAAAAAAAAAAATCTAAAAGTGGAAGACTGATTCCTCCTAAAACTATGTTGGACTCTCATGCTTTCCTGAACATGTATGTTTTCTTGATGGGCTGTTTTGCTCAAGAGCTGTTGTGAATAGAAATGTTCATATTTTCTTTATCGTCTGATGTAGAGGATATATATAAGGCAGTAGCTGGGTTCTGCATAATACTGATTTACTCCTTGCAGGTACTCTGTTTTCTTTTCTTTTTTTTTTTTTTCTTTTTCTTTTTTTTCAGAGCACTGACTTATTTGGCACCATATACTCACTTCATTGCACATAGTATCATTTAAATACCAGAATAGAAAAAACATAAGATATAAAAAATTGTACTCAATTCAGTCTACTCAATTAAGTTCACATCAGATGCACAAGGATCTTAAACATCTTCTGTAAAAATATTCAATACATCACACAAAATGTCATGATATATCCTGAAGCAAAATTGGCTCTTGTGCAGACATCTATGAAAAACTCAGGTCTTGAGTAAAGAAATAAGTAAAATGTATTTGAAACCAGATCTATTTTAATGCTAGTTTATCAAATTTTTTTTGTATAGTAGAAAAAAAGAAGCAGAAATAAAATTACAGAAATGATTCTGAATTCCAGGAATGAAGCCTTCTTACCCAAAGTAAGTGATGTAGTAATGAAGAAATTTCAAAGCTCAAGCAATTTTAACTATATTTATTAGGAAAAAAATCTAAATCGTCTCTGAGTCTTGTAGAATTGTATTTGTATCAATAGTACCTAGATTTTGTTGTTGTTTTTGTTGTTTGATTTGTTTTGTTTTAATAATTGCAGATGAAACATTCATTTTGACTTCATGACAACTCAGAAACATCTTTTAGGAGCCCTTTCTTTTCTTTCCTTTTTTCATTCTTGCCCTCCCCTACGCCAACACCTTTATTTCCTGTTTGTCCTGTTTGTCTATTCCTTTCTCTGTCTTCTTCTGGCATTTCTATCATTTCTCATAATTTTTTTTTCTTTGTCATTCTTTATCCACAATGTTTTTTCTTCTTGACTGACTTCCATGGCCCTGTTTAAGCATTTATTATTTCTCTAATTAAAGGATTAGTATATTAAGATGTCATCATGGTACCCAGCTTGTTCCTATAATTTCTATCTGCCAAAAGGATGGATAAAATAATGCAACTATCAGAGGAAAATGTAAGAATAATATTTAACCAACTGTCTATTATCCTGACCTGATTTCCTGTGGTAGTTTTTCAGGATTTTTAAATATGTTGCAGTAACATGTGCATATCTAAGAATGGCCTGCATTTAAAACCTCTCACTTTCTAGTTGCTGAATCATATGCCTTGAAGCGACAAAATCAAGGATGGTAGAAGAATTGATAAAATTCTCAGCAAACCCTTAACTCATGAATTACATCCAGCCAACATACGATTTTAACCTTTATACATTCTATATGCAGTAACTAGGCTTTGCTCACAAAATCTGAGCATATCATGTGCAGGACAATGCATATTGATCATAATAGTTAGAGAAAAGTTATTTTTATTTAAAGAATAATACCCTGTTGACAGAGTAGAAACTAAATGTGTATATACTTTTGTGGCCTTATATGTGTTGGTATCTGCAATGTATGCTTAAAAAATAAATAAATAAATAAAAAGAGAGAAACTAATAATTGTGACTTCTCTGCAAGAGTCTCGAGCAGCTCAAAAGTAGCATATGCTTATCTTTTTCAGGCACTGTCTAAAATGTGCCAATTAGCATATGTTAGGTCATGGCTCAGGCCCGATTTCACTCTCAGAGAAGTCAGTCGGAATTCAGCCACTAACTTCAAAGGGATCTGGATGTGACCCAACATCAGATTAAGAAAATAAATAATAAAAAGTATTCTTATTAAAAAAAAAATAAATAGTATCTGAAGGCGGTTCACTTGGTTTGACCCTGAAAAACTCACAGCAGTATCAAAAAAACAGTTGTGTAATTAGATGGCAAATTAATCCACCTGGACCAATTAACCCAGAAAAGGCTCCTGGGCTGTGTAATGCAATGTCAACAGAAATAAAATCAGAAAGGAGAAAGAGGTTGAGTGAAGAAAACTTCTTAGGAAAATTTGAACAGAATTAGAGATGTTTACAAAAAGTCTGAGATCAAAGAGATCTGGCAGACAAGTTTGCATTAGAGTTCAAGATAATATTTTAAAACACCGTATGACTCTCTTCATTTATGGAAGCACTGGAAAAAACATGAAAAGTCGCCATAACTCTGCAAAAATTGTTTGTTCCTGTTTCTACCCATAAGTATCTTGGTACCTGTTTTTGGTGAGGGATAGAACAAAGGAATGAAAAAAATATATATATTTTTTACTTGGTTACTTAATTGACTAAAAGAGGCTAGAGCTCTTATAATTTCTGTAATGACTGCAGTATATTGAATAATAGTATTCACACACATTTGATTATTAGAAAACCAGGAAATATACGTGTAAAGCTGAACAAGCACAGACTAAGTTATCTAGCACAGTTATGGTACAGATTATGCTACCACAGGCAGAAATTGCATCTAATTGACTTAGGTCAGTGCTGCATTACTTTTATTGCATATCAGAAAGGGATGATACTTTAAGGTCTTTCCCTTTCCCCCTTTTTATTTACTTTTTTTTTTTTTTTTTTTTTTTTACTTTTGTTTGCTTGTCAAATGGATCTATAGGAATTGTATAGGCTATAGGATTTTAATCTTTAGTATCAGAAATGTCAGCACCTTGTACTTCATGTTCATACTGTTTTCAGGTAATAAAATTCAAAATTTAAAAGACCAGATCATTAAAATATATGTAAGAATATCATTAGCAGTATAAGCAGAGAATTTAGAATATACAGCGGAGATAGATGTATTATCATGAGTATCTTGCTCTTCTTATAGACATAATAAAACAAAATAAAACATATCACACATATATGCAGAAAATACTAAATAAATTTATAAAAGATGCTGGCATTTTCAGGAGTTCATGCCTAGATGTTTTGAAACTCCATTAATAGAATTGGAAACTTGGATTTGGACAAGTTTCAGAATGTTTGCACTACATTTTTGAGGGAACGCCATATATAACAATTTTATTTAAGGTATATTTGAAAGTGTCCTTCAAGTAACCATCTGGAAAGAACCTCACTTCTTATTCTAATAATAATTGAGAGAAAGTAAGAATTAATACAGACTTAATCTAGCCTCACTACAATCCTAATCATAGTGGTATCATTCACATACAGAATTAATGTGTCTAAATCTTCATTTGATCAAGATTTTCAAGAGCATTAATTTGCATGATGCAAGAATAGTAACTGTAATCTACTTTTCTCAGGCAGATTCATCAATATTTGGGACTTATAAATGAAACCAAAAAAGAATAAGAGGGAGTAAAGAGGGGCAAATAGTTTTGTTAAAATTCGATCTTAATAAGAAACTGTCAATTCCTAAGAATATCTTTTCCAGCCTACTCTTTATATCCGTCAAATCTACTTGAAATTAAAAATGTATTTTTAACAATTTGTCCGAGGATGTTTCTTTTAATAGAAATTAACAATTTCTGTATCTAGCGTTCATCACAAATATGGAATGGCAGAGAACTAACAGCTTAATCCTGAAATATGAAGAAACCAGAACTAGCAGGCTGAGCACGCAACCCTCATGATGGGAATCACTACATTTCTTGCATTAGAGCTGACTTGATAATCACTGATGATGTGACTAGAAGGAAGAGTTCACAAAATATGTAGCTATATGTAAGGAAACTTATACATAGTAGCTTTGGATTAGAATTTGAAACTGTTCACTTCAAAGGATAAATGCAATTATGGTTACAATTTGGTCTGGCTCTCCCAAAATTTCACTCAGGACAAGCAGACATGAATATGGAGTTTAGTTGTTAATATTAGCAATAATCTGTCACTAAAACATAACTTAGCTCTCAATGGGTCATCTTGAGTTTTTGCTGGAAAACATTATACATATATATAAGGTCTGCAGCTTTTTTTGTCATAGATTTTGTAAATAAGTTACACGTGTTTTGTTTTTGTATATATGCTTTATGTCACTGCAGGCAGTAGAAGGCTGTGGTACTTAGAGATCTTGTTAAAGTGCCTCACTCTAAGAGATTTTGTGTAACTGCTTGATGTGATCAGTAATTGTAATACATTGCAGAGAACAATACACTGCAAGTGAAGAAACTTGCTTCTCTGATAGTGAACAACACTGGGAGTTTTATGAGTGTGTGGGCTGGTCACTTAGCCTGTATTGAATTAGTTTTCCATCCACGCTGGCTTGCATTAAATATTTTAAAGAAAAAAAAAAGAATACAGAATAAATTATAAAGCCTGCTTTATTATTTTGTTCAAGACTTCTGGACATTACTGACATTAATGACAAATAATTCTGCCCCATAAAACATGGCAGACATTATTTATCATCTTTATTCATTAAAATACTCAAACACAAATTTAGACATAAACAATTGACTCAAAAAGATATCTGTAGATAAAACATATATAGTGATTATAAGGAGTGTTACATGCTTAACAGATGTATTTCTTTCTGAAGGACTGCATATATTTAGAATTACAATTTTATTTGATACACTGGTTAGATTTCTTTGTAAAGTTATAAATCCAACTTTTTGATCTGAAAATAACCATTTGATTCCTATAATTTTATAGGAATTCCTTGACTTAGCTCTATGACAGAGCTCTAGTTCAATTGACATGTCTCTGTAGAACAGGTTAAAGATTAAAAAAATACCATTTTTGAACAAGAAAATTCCACTCATTGTTTGAAATTTGCATATTTGGTTCTTTGATGTTTCAGCGGTTTTTAGTTTCTTTTAACATATTATTATGTTTTGGAGGTGTTATGAAAACTCTGATCTCATGCCTGAATCAATTTTGATAGGAAATTGTATTGTATTGTATTTTGCAGGAAATTTTCTGCTTTTCAGAATGAAACAGGTTTGTCATGAAAAACATTGCCCATTCTGTTTACCTATCATTCTGATGCTATTTCTATAAAATTTGTTCCTTATGATTTCTAGAATATTGGCAGGTATCTAGAATATTGGCAACATCAGAAACTGATTATTGTTTGGTGGTACCAAAGCACCTTTTTCCAAATGTTATATCCTGATTTTCGGTATATGTTTGACTGCTCACCTTTCACATGCTAATGAGGATGATCACAAAAGGCAAGATTAAATTGCCTAACTCTTTGGGTGTACTGTCATTTTAGTCACCGTGGAGCCTCCAGCAGGATTTGCCAGAAGGCCAGTCTTGTAAATCCGATGCCATGTCTATCAAGCTTTCACATATGTCCTGCTTGCTCTAAGACACCTTAAATGACACTGCTCCCCTATGAGTATATAACCAAATCAAGTCCTAGAACTTTTGACTGTAATGGAAGCCTAGAAACCTAATTCACATATATACAGCTAACTGCAAATACTACTCAAGTGCCTTAATCTAAAAGTGTGTTCCAATCTTTTCATGTAGATATTGCAGCAGTATTCAGTTTGTAAAATGGGCATCTTGTATCATTTAAGACTCTGTGGGTATCTTGCTTCCCTGGGAGTTAATATTTGAGAAAGGCATACATCTCATATATATATATACTTATATAAAAGTATATAGTCTAGTTCCATGAGACTCTGTAGGTGACATCAGGAACGTATGAGTAGGTCATTAATTAGTTCATGATATTTGTACACAACACCATTACTTACATTAAGTTAGAAGAATCAAGCTGTCATTTACTTAAAGAAGAGAGAGAGGGAGAAAGAGATATACAGGGACAGAGAGACAGAGGACAGAGGAAAAAGACCTCATATTCTAGGTCTAGTTTGATATTAATATTTCCTTCATAATAGAAAGAAATCGGAACAAGACCAAAAAAAAAAAAAAAAAAGTGGTCTCAAATAGCAGGTGCGTAAAAATCTGCACAATTAGAACATCTGAATTAGAGGAGGTAGGTCATTAGAGGAAGGTCATTAACCCTGATACTTTGTGTTAAAAGATACGAAAATAGAAATTGCCAATGGCAATTTTTGAAATATGTTTTACATGATTAACTAATTCATCTGAGACTCATGTATCTCTAGACAGCATCAACATAACATAGGATGCTGTGAAGCTTAAAAAATGCAATTTCATTAAAAAGGGTCAATAACTGTGCAGTTTGGTTAACAAATTCTCATTTCTAATGTTATTGCTGATATCAGAAAGAACTAAGGCCTTTTTTTAAAAGAAAATATTTAACATATAAAGATTAAGCTTAAAAATCTACTTTGGAAATGAACGATACTACAACTTCCAGAGTCCTTGCTCATTCAAATTGCTGTGAATTGTTCAGTCATAATTTTTTTCCAATTCAAATTTTAGGTTTCTTCCGGAAGAAAAAAAAAAAAAAAAAAAGATCTGTAATTATTTAATTACTTATCTCAGGGAAAAATGACAATAAGTGTGTTAGATTGTGAGGATCCTTGTATGTTGTCAATGTCAACATGTTGTTGATGATGGGTCACTACAGAAGTATTCTTCATTGGAATAAATAGGTAGTTTCTAGACTGTTAAGCAAAGTAATGCCATGGAGCAGTCCCTGCATAGGGGCCACTTGCATTCATGTTGTCCTTTCAGAAGACATTTCTTTTGAAGACAGTTAGTTGGAGCAGTCTAAAACAAATCCAAGGAGTAAGATAGGAGGTAAGCTATACTGATCATCAGCATTACAGTGGTTGAGCTTGCTCCACGGCCTGTGGAAATCAGGCAAGAAGGGAAGTGCATCAAAAGAGAGAGATGAATCTGTCTGTCTCTGTCCAGTCTTACCTGCCCTGGAGAGATCCAAGACCTTCTGAAAGAAGATTGTTTTTATCTTTGTTTGTTAGAAGTGAATTGAGTGCATAAGTAAAAGATAGTCATGTAAGGATGAAAAGCCTCCAAAGTTCATATCCCTGGAGTTCCCTCTGTGGGAATGAAACACTGCAGTTTAATTCACAGTTCTGCTCAGAACATCAGAATAACAACACTACCATATGCAGTAAGATTATTTTTATTTAGTAATCAAGCATGAATGAAATCTAATCCCATTTTTGAGTGCGTTATCTATTCAAGGAGAATAATTGCATTTTTGGATCAGTTTCAGAACATGAGATGTTGCAGTTAGACCACTTGCAAGCACTATCTCCAACAGAGTTAAATATGAAATATTAATTTCTAAGGAATCTGTCATTCTCAGAGACAGGGCTTCTGCCCTACTTGTAAGGGATATTGCAAGAAACAATATTCATACTGGCTTTGTTAATGTAGTATTAATGAGCTTGTGCCTCAATCTACTCACAATATCTTGTATCTACATTGTAAAAGGAAATACAGTGGCATACAATATACACAGAAATTGCTATTTGACTGTGTCTAATAGCTCAAGCAGGCTGGTTTTCTTTGTGCACAATTAGCAGTCATTGTATAACATGTTAGAGCATAATTTATCTGTGTGTACCTTCACAACAATAAATGAGCTTTTAACTCTTCAGTCATTGGTGCACAGTGTTAATAAGCTATTACAGGCTTTCCACATTGTTGCTCTTAAATATAGTAATTTGGCTCAGTAACAATAAGCTTGTAATGAGCTTGTAAAGAATTCAGATAAATCTTAAAAGTCATTGAAGTGAAATTGGGCAAAAAACTGAAATAATGAACATATGTAAGATGCAGAGTGGACTAAGTCATTGTCAGACTATACTTATCAGGAAAAAAGGACAAATTCTATACAAAGCTCTGTGGTTATCAAAGTTTGAGCCTGCTTGCTTTATAAATTATTTTCACCATGAGTTTTCTATATAGCAGTCTGAACAGGTAGATGACACACATATTCTGTCCATCTTTTAGTTTATTTTTAGCACTGTGACAACAAATTTCGAACTGCATTAGTGTCTGGGATGGATGGTTATCAGTAGCCCACAGAATCACTCATCACTCTAACCGTGGGATCATAAATTTGTTATTGGTTGGGTTGCTATATTTCAGGGCGCTGTGCAAGAAAATTTTATACCCATCACCTCAAGACTCTATCACAGTGGCTACTTTACTTTTAAGTAGACTGTAGAAATAAGCATGGAGACTCCAGAAAGTGCTTAAAGGTCATACTAAAGGCATGCACGACTGTGTGTAATTTACCAGACGACTCTTTCAAGGACAGAGATTGTAATATGGAGTACCAAGGTGAAAGAAGTCCTAAACCCCTCTGAGCAGAAACAGCATGATCTCCAGGTTGGACTATACACCAGACAGTACATCTGCAACAGTAATGTTTCATAAAAAATACTGATTTCCACTGTCATTTTCATGCTTTCTCAGCTTCTTCACTTAATAGCAATATGACACAGTCATTTTCTATTATGAACAACTCATACTTGTCAAATGACAAGAACTCTTTTATACCTCTTATAGGTATGAAAAACGTCCACCCTTTCTTCTGTAGATAAGGAAGCAAAATTTTTCCTTATCAAAAGTTTGGAACCTAACAGATTTTACTGATGCATTACATTGATTTTAAATAAATTAATGTAAATTTGATGTTGATGTACTTACTAGTTTTCTCTCATTCCTGGCTTTTCTCATCACTTTTTTGTCTCTTTTCATTTTACGAGTTATACAGGTTTTTATGCTCAGTTCAGTTTGCTTGTCTGATAAAACCTTCCATGTTTCATATTTTCCAAGACCTACTATATACGGTGATGAGGTGATAGTGTCAGCTTTTCAGTTTCATGTTTCCAATAGCTATATGACCAAAGATTTTTCTCACCTTTAAATCTGTACTGTAATTTAAAAATATAAGACTATTAAAACTGACAAAAAAGGGGGGGGTGGGGTGGAGATTGAATACATAGACCACTTTCAACACTTTCATATAGTTTAAGAACACTATTTTTAGCAACAGCTAAGTTAAATGTCAAATGTCAAACCATATTGATATTTTTATTGCTAGTGTAAGGCAATGTTTATATATCATTCCTTTTTTTACCTGTATCAGAATTCAGTATGTAATTGGCATGTGTACTTACAAAATAAAAAATGAAGTATGATTTGGTGGTAATTGCTTCTGGCAAACATTAAAGATATAATTCAGTATTTATTTGAATGTTATTTTACAACAACCTTCATGATATTGTATGTTATGCATTTATATATAATCAGCTCAGAATATTAACATAGATATATCTGTATATAGAAGTAATTTCTGAAGGACAAGGTCAAACAATAAGTGCTTTGGAAGAAAGTAATTTGTTTCAACAAATCATAGCCATTACGTGTTTACTGTAAGTAGCTAGAATGATTGACTGACATAGCTGATCCAGCTTGACCTGTTTCTAGTGAGGGAAGAGCAAAAAAGCTCACAGTGGAAATTTCATGATTCGCTGCACACTGACTTAACCATCTGCTGAAACATACAGTGGCTGAGCTGCAGTCAGGGGGAGCACCAACATCCCACCTGGGACCCCTTTAGAATGATCAGTTTTCAGAGGTTAGGGAAAAGTTGTAATCTCCTAGTGATGATCTTTGAAAGAGATGTGTTCTGAAGTGGCAACAAGAGACATCAGTAAGGGAATTAGGAAAAAAATGATTTTCCTCTCAACCTTAACATTACTGGTAAATGAGCAAGCAATATGAATTTTCTTAACTGTAATATTCTTCATTATATTACTAGTCATGTTAGAATAGGATAAGTTATGTATACTCACTTGAAGAAAAAAAAACTCCTCCCCTATGGAAGTTTTTCAATTCAGATCTTCAGTGACTTACATTAAGCAAATACAGCTAAGACTGTGCTGAATCTGTGAGTTTTGTCAAATCTGTCCCATTGTGAATATTGGATTCAAAACTGCCTTTCTTTGCATTATCATATGTATTATGGCCCCAGTGTTCTCTTGTAACAAAAGTGTTCACTTCTGGAGTATTTTGAGGGATTCAAACAGATAACAGGACAAAGCCATATACCATTGATAAACATAAAAAATATGATGCGAATGTAGAATACCTTCCCATAGTTGTAACTGTATGTATGAAACATTTTATCTTCATCTGTATTATTGTAAGAAAATTGTCAAAGCTAGACAACAAATACAACAGAAAAAAAGACTGAAAATAAAATCTTTACAAATATATTTTCTATCATTGTCCAATCTAAATATTGTACAAGAAAATATCAGTTTATTAGTACTAGAAATATTATTATTCAGCAAAGACTCTGATGCATATTCATAAGACTAGGGATATGTATTAAATTACATAGATGCATATGCATAAAATGAAATACATTAAATGATCTAAATTCAAATATGATATTTTGATTATTTTGACTAATCTGAAAGATATTTTTTTAAATTTCTGTATTACAAGAAATTTAATCTGTTCTATGAAGAGTCAAAATGCAAATAGTTATGCGTATGATTCAAAGTAAAAACAGACACCAACGTTATTTTCCTCTTTTATCTGCATTATTATCTGATAAATATCAACACTTTAGATCCCCA
>NW_010586779.1:542717-565797 GCF_000705375.1 Tinamus guttatus
CTGTTTCAGTGAATCTTTAATCATGTAATGTTCAAGAAAGATTAGAAATATTCAAATTATTCTTGTGATGATTAGTATATCTTAGGGTAATGATGTGCATAAACTCTTCAGTTTAAGGAGCTCTGAAGTTTGATTTGTAACTTAATGGCCTATCTTTTAACCCTTTTGACTGTTATACAAGAAAACAGTAACTTTCATATCTAAATGCAACTAGGGAGACCTTTTAGAGGGCTGTGTAGTTCCAACATCCTTTTGGGTTTTGGAATAAAGTAGGCACTGATAAGCAAAGATCTCAACATGTGCATAACTGGAGCTCTATGTATCTGCAGAATTTTGGTATTAAACACAAGCTTTGTGAATGTATGCCCCTACAGGTCTAGGCAATGTCTGAGCAGACATATATACAAAATTTGGAGATTAGTTTTGGACACCTCAGCTTTGCCTCAGTCTTTGAGACTTCTGCACTTCATTAAGTATTGCCTTGTAACTGTAATTAGAGCTGAGCAAATGATTTGGGTATCCATAATTTATATGGATTTCTGTCTTTTTTTCTGTGTATGAATGTACCATTAATATTTTTATTTTAACAAAATGAGCTATTATAAATTATTCAATGAGAACACCATGCATATAAATATCCATCTGTGAAAGAGAATTGCTTGGTCTGTTAATTATCAATACTCACTGAAAGCACTGTCTCAGATGAAATAATTTTATAGCATACATGCTTGCATGTGTTAAGTCCATTCATTAATATGCTATGGTATACTAATGATTTTCATTTTTTTTCTCAAAATTCTAACCCTGATTTCTGACACTAACAAACATGATACAAAGAATGAGATAATGAGCAAAAAAAATATATCAGGAAAAAGTTTAGCCAAAAAAAGAAGTGGGTCTTGTCCCTCATGCAAAGGGATATTCTTAGGTTCCAAATTTCAAGCTTGTTTTATCTTCACAATCTGCACTTTTCAGACTTTAGCCATGGATGGAAGGTCTGATATTTAAATTGAAAACAATAACAACTTATGTGCAGTACTGCCTCTATGTATATAATAACAATTTTTAGCTCAGACAAAAATCCTCAAAGAGCAGGAGTCATAGATACATAGAAGGAAGAAAATTATTAAAAATAGTCCTCGAAACTGGAACGACAAAAGGTCAAACTGACACAGTGTTTAAGTCAGTGTTTAAGGGCCAATTCCAACTGGGGAATTAGATAGAAATTTAAAGTAGTTAATAGTTTAAATAGTTAATTCATAATTTCTACATGACTTAGGAAAATTAGTCTAAGAATGTGAATGTACCTAATGGTAATCTACAGAGTCTGCACAAGAATCTTTAACTATCCTTAATGGTAGATAATTTAATGAGAAACTGTAAATATTTCTTTATGTAAAAGTCAGTGTGGAGCTGTGTGCAAAAGGCTATTTTGGCAAAAAATACACTAATTCCCTAAGATACCTTAGCCTTCCAAACTAAAAATACATGAAATACATGTATAAAAGGAAAATGATGGACTACAATGCATGTTCTTAAGGGATAAAACACTGCTTATCTTTTGTCATGCATACCTTGGGACTGTGTACCTGACTTGAAAATATCTTATGTGGAAGAATATCTCCACACTTCGATTGCAGCAAAGCATAAATAAATTCTCTTTCCCATTTGGCAAGACTGCTTGTATGTCTTGGTTATGTCAAATAGCACTGGACAGCTATTCGGACACTACTGAACCCTATATTTCCATGTAGATGCCCGAATTTGTACACCTAAATGTACCTAAATTAAATCTGTTGGATTTAGATCTATAACATAGTGAATCAATGCATCCCTGTAAATGCGCTACATAAATGCGAGTGTTTATTAACATCAATTGATGGCTGACACTAACATAATTAAAATGATAGTGACATATATCACAAACTTCTTTTTTTTTTTCTTTTGGTTCAAGCAGAAGAGATTAAAGAATCAACTTTGTAATTTGATAGCATGTGTTAAATTAGTGCTTGTCCATGTTTCATTTTTTCATTATCGTATTTAAACCTCATATTTGTAGATCTAGAAGATTAAATTCAAGACGTGCTCTCTGAATTTCAGAAAACTTCCTTTCTGAATCACAGCTATTTAAGATGAAGCAAAAAAAGAATACTGCAAATAATTTTATGCAGATGGGAATCATTTTAATGTTTAAAAAGTTTATTTTAGAGGAAAGACTGCAGAAACAGACAATGAATCTCAGTGATGCAGAATGTGTCTGTGTAAAACAAATTCTGTGAAAACCATAAAATAGAGAAATCAGTAGCTCCTGCCACACTGCATGGGTCTTCACATGAGAAGGCCAGTCAGTCTTGCGCTCCCTCAATCTGAAGACCATCTGGTCCATGCCACACAGAAAGCAGTGTGTGATGCTGTGGCATTTGGAGCTGAGGGATACCTCCGCCCGTCTGTTTGCATCTTCAAATCACTTCCAAACTGGCTAAACACTTTTTAGCAGACATGTGATCACAAGTCCATGGCTTCACATGAATATGCATCATGGAGCAGTACGTTCTAAGTTTGCAGTGAGAATACTACCACTGTTAACTGACAAATGGAAACCATCGGTCACCCATACTAACTATTCTGAACTGTTCGGTAAACTCTTTACACTATACAACATTATCATACACTGCAGTATTACAAGAAAGAAGAAAGAGTATATAATGAATTTTAGTTATTTTTAGCGTTCTGTTTTGAAAAACAAAATGCCATTAAAAAACTCTTCTTACCAACTGCATTTTACTTCTATTGCTCACAGTAAAAGCTGCTTTATACTACACTTTAAAAAAAGATTCACATCAACTTACTCTTTACTAGGATAAAACTGATTCCCTGTCTCCAAAATACATGGGTTCAATGTGGAAAACACCAAGAATGGACCCCTTCAAATTCACTGTGGCTTGATTCAGGTGCCCACAAATAAGCAAATGTTTAGTACTATTTAAAATGTCAAAAAGTATTGTTTATTTGACTGACAATAGAAATATAGTGCTGCTTAGATGTTCTACACTAACTTTCCAAAGTCCAACTGGTTATCAAGAAGGTCTCATATTTTCCATTCCACTCACTTAAGCTGAGTAATATGTTACTTACAGCTGTTTGCATTTAGACAATTATATTTGTCATACATAATCTGGAGCTGAATTTCCTTCTACTTTTCTTTTATATATATATATATATTTCCGAACATGAAAACAAGCCAAATGATTTTCTAGTTCTCTAGCTTTTGAAATTTGCAGCAATTTAATTAATGTTATAAGCAACCTAACCAACTGGGAATTCTAGCATCAGCATCTGATGACATGACATTCATATTGCATATGATTTCTGCAGTCAAGTAGCTCAAGCAGATGTAGTTTAGAATTGGAAATCTTATTTTTTTATATAATAATGAAAAAAAAAACGGTGAAGTAACCAATGACTTAGAAGTAAGTTATTCCTCTTCTCATAGCAGTGGATACCATCATCACACATGTAAAAACATGACACATAGAAACATCAGATCCACTGAAATTTTGAAAATCTTTTTTTTAATTTGACTATGACTCTACTGTTGTCAGAAGAGATTTCCAGATAATGTTTAAATTCTTCTGATAGCTTTAAATGAATGAGCTTTGCTTGAGTTAACAGTTTTCCTGCCTAAGTAACCTTGTTTTTCAGAATTTTTTGTGAAAGCATTATGTCTCTAACATGCAACCTATTATGTCAGCAATTGTTATAGAAAAAAATTGTACAGGAGAGAGAGTAAATGAGTCTAGATACACCCTGCTAAATTTTCTCTTCCAAGGAAAGATCCCTGGCTGTCAGGCTAAAATGTACAGAACACCTCACATCCACTTTAAAGCAGATTGGTTACATTTATGGAATATAACATCTGCACCTGGGATTCCCTGGGCCTTGTATATTTATTATGTTACAATTCAAGTTATCTTAAGATATATTCATTATATTGTGCAAGCGATTCAGGCCACAGTTAGATTTGGCTAAAAACTTCCAACATGGCAGTTCTATGGCATGGCTTTGTGTCCCAGCATGTGGCATATGAATTTGGAAGGGGAAGAAGATCTTGAGGATTCAAAACCTACTGGGACAGAGCTGGAAGACAGTGTTAGAAGACTGTGAAAGCTGGCAAAGTCAACACCTAAGGCAGCCTCACTAATGTTACTTGGTGGAAGTGATAGTTGGAGTGATGTGTCTGGAATTATATTGAGGATTCCTTCCTGTTGCCAAAAGACAACATAGGAGCTACTCAGACACGACACTGGTGCTACTCTGGACCACCTACCTGACCATGCTTCATAAACATTTGTTTGGCTGCGGAGGTAACATGATGTCTTGTAAATTAGGAAATGATACAGACTTGATTCTCAAAAATTATTCTATGGCATGCTATTCAAGTATCTTATTCCAGAGCATCTTTTTTCTTTTTCTTCTTCTTTTTCCTTTCCTTTTTCTTTTTCTTTTTCCTTTCCTTTTCCTTTCCTTTTTTGAGTAAATAAAAGAACAAATTTGCTCAGTTTTCAGAATTATTCTTGCACTGTGCAAATACCACATAAAATGTTCTTAAAATATATTAATTTCCATTTTAAAAAGGATTAGCTTTTTTTTTCTCTGAGCTCACTGCTGTGATTGAAAGACAATTTCAGAGTTAAGAAATGTAAAGTCTGCTGAATGTGCACTTAAAATACACTGAAACTCTGATTCCTCGATATATTCTAATTTTTACCAAAGCTTCATTCACAATGCCATGGGATTCTGCTATCCTAGCAGGGAGGCAGGTTTGCTGTCAGAACATAAGGCTGGTCTTGGAAGACTAGGGAACAGCAAACAGAAATTATTTTATTACTGTGATATACTCAATCAAGAGGAAAAGTACTTTCAGAGGAAGATTAAACTGGAGGAGGTAGAGATCAGGATGCACAGGACTATACAAATGATTAAATCTTGCTTATATTAAGTACCTCACAGAAGAAAACAACTACTACAGGTAGAGATTAACTACAGCATCTTAATGAGATCATCATGATTACTTTGAAAAGGCTAGAGATTTAATCAGAAAAACTACAGCTGTGGAAAGAATCAAAGAAAATCAATTAAGATTAGAAGCAATGAGAACCCTAAAAAAGTTTATGGAATCCATGGAAGGGATTCTTTAAAACTAAGTTCTGTTTGTATCTATATCTGAAATTGGTAAAATGTGTTGAGTATCAAGTAGATATTGCTCCACTGAGCTGCATAATCACATATAGTCATATGTAGCATTACAGACATACAGAAAATACTGAAAACTTTTGCGATGGTAATTATCATACTGAAAACCTGTAAAGAATCACAAGTCGTAGCATTGACTAAAAGTTTTTGCCTAATAAAAGTTTTTATCCTTAAGTGTGTACTATACTTATACTTTTTCACAGAATTTATGCTTTAGATCTTTCAGCTCCTTTTTTCTTGATATTCTTAATTAATAATCTTAATCTTGAATTGATAATCCTAAAATAATCAAATGTTATGAGTAATATTTAGTGGTACAATGTGTATTCATATATAGCTTGTTCTGGTTTATTCTTGTTTAGATCTACTTACCTCATAGTTCTGAAGTTGGCTATATAAATTTAATTACTCTGGAGCAATTACCCAAAACATATTATAATACGGTTTAGTACTTTTAGTGCTCTACAGATTTCTTTCTCAAGGATTGTGGAAAAATTTTAAATACCAGGCCCTTAATTTTACAAAGCATTTACTTAACTGGTCCAGTATAATACAGGTTTGTTGGCTTTCAAAAGAGGTCTTCACTACAACAAGGATGAGCTTGTGGTTTTGTGGATTTTTTTTTTGATTGGCTCTTTTTTTTTTTTCTCTTTGCGTAAGGTATTCTTATTTCAGCACCATTTAATACAAGAGCAAATTGAGAATATGTACCTTTATAGGTATCCATATTATTTTTACTTTTTATGTTAGTAGAGGATATAAAAGTAGTTCTAGAAGAGGATGAAATATTAATAAAAAGCTTTGAAGTACTGCCTTACATAATTGCTACACATTATTATTCTCAACTTTCTTCATTTTCAAGCTATGAAAAGGCTCATTGCTGTATTTAATTTCATAGAAGGACAATGTATTTTTGGATTTATTTGGGACTCCAAAATTTCAACAAAGGAATGTAATAATTTCAAAGTGAACCAAAACCCATCTTAGTCTTTGGAATGTCGGCTGGATTCCTGCTTCTACTTTTGAATCTTTTCAGGCTCTCTGCCCTGAGCATAAGCTTTGGCCTTGTCCTGACCTTGCTGGAAAGAGACATAGGCATAAAACAAGTTTCCTTCCTCCATCCTCACAAGTCTTGGACTGAGCACAAAGAAAGTTGAAGGTTATGAGTTTGACAAGATCAAATTGATAGATAGGGTCCAACTTGATTCCCAATATAGGGAGTCCAGGCATAGTCTACAGGATCTTAAACTGTCTCAAACAACACATCAGTAAGCTGGGGAGGTTGGTTCCTTACAAATAATGCCCAATTGTGCAGATATCTTCAGAAAACAGTTGCCAGGCTGTACATTTCGTAAGATTATTATAAAGTCCCACACAAAACCTCTCTCTGGTACAAGACAAGTTTAAAAGTATCTCCGTCCGAAACAGCTCCTTGATCATCATCTTCACAAATCAATAAATACAAAGACATTTAAGCACCTTTTAAAATAATTTACTCTCATGAATATTGTTTAGTCTTTCATGACAATAAGATAATTCAGTAGCACCATTAGTTAGCACAGGACATCATCTAATCCCTCAGCTCTAAAAAAATAGATTATCCAGCAGAATTAACTTATTCTTTTAAATTTGTGATTTATACTTTATTCCTATTTTCAGTTGAATTCACTGCAATAAAAGAAACCTCAAATTACTTTGTATATCTGCTTCCTGTGACAGTCTATTGCCGTTCACCCCATCATACTCACAACAGTCTAACCATCAGAGCTGATCTATAGTGATTAATTTTTTTTTCACTGTTATTTTCTATGCCTGCTAGCAGAAATGTAACAATGCCTTCTGGCTAAAAAATTAACCAGCTGAACTCTTCCTCATCTGTTTCTCAGTAAATTAATGAGAAAATAGGTCTGACATCCTCACATTTTTTTTTCCTGAGTAGTCCCAGCAGTGGGAGAATCAGAAAATATAACCCCTCACTGCCATTTTGTTCCATTTTCCCTAACTTTATTATAGAGGTATGTCAAGACAGAGTAGCTATTACTTCTAATTACACAAAATATTACATTCATTTGAATCAAAGGTCCTGCTTCTATCAGAATTTATGGAAACATTGAAAAATCACAGTAAAATAACGAGGCTAGCAATATAGCAGTTCATCCCTCTTTGACTACTCTTCATATCATACACAGAACTGAAATGAACACGAGACTGTTATCCCTATCCTTCTCTTCATGAGTTATAAAAACAGTCATCTGACCTTCTTTATGCCAGTAATTCCAACTTTCTTTTCTTTTTAAGATATTTAAGATCGAAGATTTTTTTTTTTTTCGTATGCTGCCTAACCTTTAAATCTTGTTGAAGGAAGAAAAAGAAAAAAACCCACAGTTGTATATTGAGATAATTGTCTACCACTATACTAAAATTTTCTGTACAAATTTGCCATGATCTTCCTGACAAATGTATTTTGTCTGTGCTTGTTCTCATATATCACATTATGAGAGTTTGTTTTACAAACTTAGTTTAGAGTTAAGAAGTCATTTTCTTTACATGGTGGAAATAGAATTCAAAATGTATTTTCGAGTAAAGATATTTTAACAAGATGTACACACATAACATTAAGCCCTGACCCAATAAAGCATGTGTTTTAATAGACTGCAACCCTCACTCGTAAGAATGCATAGAAGAGAAGAATTACGGCGTTCATTCCTGCCATTCTGAAGAGTCTCATCATTTTTATAATTAATTTTACTTTTACCCACCAGTAAAAGAGAAAATGGCTACTTATGGTCTTAAAGTATATTAATAAATAAATAAATAAACAATCTAGAATCATACATATCTTCGAACATCTTTGATTTCTAAATGTAGGTACTTGTAGAGTCAAATACAGAGGGAAAAGTATTGAATATGGTTCATGACTACAACACAAATAAATAAGTACAGCATTTCCACTAACAACCCCTAAATAGCCTATGAGTGAAAACTGATATTTACAGGGGGAAATGTCACCAAAACATATTTGAAGGACAAAGCAGAACTTTCAATTTCAAAGTCTCAACAAGATTTTTTTCTTTAAAGATATTCCAACAGATTACTTTTTAATTCCACTATAACTACCAAAAGAATTCTAAAGCATATTTAAACTGGTGTAAACATTTTATGTAGTTACTATCAACTTTATAGCACCAAATAATCCAGTTGAAATCATAATAAAGAGTATTCACATTCTACAGTTACTTTTCATAAAAAAGGTTTCTTCAGTTACTACTTTGTGTGAAATTTTCTTGTGTGACTTGAACAAACACAGTGTTATAGAAGAGTATGTGACTGATCATACTCTGTATAATCATATAAGGATAATCAATATAAGAAAAAAATACAGATAAGAGCCAGAACTATTTATGCCAGAGCTAAGTTTTCAGTTTTGCAGTTCCTGCACATCAATTAAGAGATGCAGAGAAAAAGTGTACGTAAATAAAATAAGATGCAGAGAGGCATTTAAATGCCAAATCCTCAACTTTTTTGATAAGTAATATCACAATCCATTATCAAGACTTAACACACTAGATACCTGATAGGGTTCAGTAACAAATATTTCATCACATTGAAACAATTTGACTAAATTAAATTCTAAATATTTTAATTGTAAGAAGAATTAGACAGGAGTGGAATTAAGAATGATGATACCCTTATCCTTTCACCCTCCCCAGCTTGGTATGCCTGCCTTCCTAATCTTTTTTTCTTTTTTTTTTTTTTAAATGTAGTTTCATCATGTCCATATTAAAATAAACGTATATAACACCATAGAATACTCCCACAATTTCACATCCATTAACATCCTATTCGTTTGTGCATATTAAAAGCTTCTGCTATGTCAAATGCCAGCACATTAGAAATACATTCTGACGTGCTGGGAGGATATAAGGTTACTGTCTAGTAAAATGAGAGATGAAGGTTTTGGACGGAAGGTTTTTCTTCTGATCAGAGCTCAAAGATCTTCTTTGTTATCTTGTCTTTTTATGCCAGCCAAGAACAGTTGTTTTTTCATCTTTCTTTCTCATCAAATGATGCTTGGTTATTTTTTGTTTCTTTGGTTATAGCACAGAACCAAATGTCAAGACTTTATTTCTTTTTTCCATTTTTTTTTCCTTCCTTATTACAATGCATATTATGGCTTCACTGTCATAGCCTTCTCACAGCTCTTATTTAGTCAGTAAACAAAATCCTGGCAGAGAAACAAAGTTTTTGATCTTACTGGTCTCCATTTTATCTACGTTCCCTATTTCTAAGATATTAAATATTTAACTGACATCTCATTAACATAATGTTCTGCTGCATTTAAGACTTACAGAGCTAGAGAGACGGGGCTTCAGATCTTAAATGCAGTTGGGTGCATAACTCTTGGCTCAGTGGGTGTCCTTAGCCTGGGAGATCTATTCTAAGAGAGAAAGGAAATAAGCTGCAGCTACTTGCTCGCTCTAACAGCATTTCAGTATGAGACAGTTTAATATCATAGAGAAGTAGCTTATGGTCATATTCCGGCTGCAGTTTGTGTGCTAAATGCTCAGAAAACCTACTTGGAATATATATGTGGAAGGGTGTTCAGCACATCTCAGAGTGGCCCCATCTAAAAAAATCTCTAGAAACAGCTTGCCTCTGAGATTATATTCAATAAAGTTTTGTTCTGAGAGCAAGAACAAAAATCTTGTCTGCATGGTTATGTTAATTTACTGTCAAAACGCTCATTTGTCACATACGATTTTGTGCAAGGTTGTTGACATTTACATCTCTGTGTGAAAACTCAGTTTTGGATTAGCATAAAACCTATTAAATACTATGTAAAATTTATAATCATTTGGCACATGTAGCATGTGTTCTTTTGATCACCAACTTTTTCAGGCTAGACTAAAACATTTCCAAGTCCTCTATTTATTACAATCATCCTAAATATCAATTTATTCATTTTCAACCATATGTATTTTAGAAAGAAGAGGAAGATGATCCAGAGTAAAGTTTCCAATTCAGCATCTAAAGTCCATAGAGACCTGGGAACTTTTCTCTCTCACACTTTCTGCACAAACCTTTGGACAGACCAAAGTTCTACATACTTGCAAAATAGTACCCTCAGCCTTGCTTTCAATATCCTTCTTGATGATGCCAAGCATTTTGCTGACTTTGCTGGCTGCCATTGATCACTGAGATAGTAATTTCAGAGGGCTGACAGTGTTGAGTCCAAAACTGCATTTGCAACTGCCAGCTTTGAGTTCCATATCACATGGGTATTTTTCACTTGTCTTTAGCTATTGTTTCCCCTAGATGCATTACTTTATATTTACTTATACTGAAATTCAGTAAAACAAACAAAACAAACAAACAAACAAAAACTTTACTGTGATCCACAGAGTTGGAAATTACATTACTCACTCCTTTTGTCAAAGCAGTGATAGTGATGTTGGATATTACTTTTGTCTGATACTGTAGCTGTTTATAATGATGGATTGAATGCACCTTGGCCACAGGTTCTGCATTTTCACATTTAATGGTTGTCACATAACTCAGGCAGATGCTGTACAGCCTTGATGACTTACTGTCATCTAACTTCACCATTTGATCAAATATTTTCTGCATATTTTCTTTAAATTGGTCTATCTTTTCTGACCTCACTTCTAGAAAGGGTGCATCAGCTATGGGAATATCCCTAGCCAAAGACCAAGGTAAAAAAATTTACTGAGCCTTTCTTCAATGACCTCGTAATCTCCAACTGTCATTTGTACAGTAAAGAAATTGGAGGACTTGCTAGTTGTAAGATATGATGCATTCTTATCTAACTCAAATTCAAATACCCTTTAAGCTAAGTAGACTGATCATAACAAATGTTTTTTTGGGGTTTCATTTGTTTGTTTGTTTTGCTTTTTAACGTAATAATTTGATCGACGAGAATTTTGGAAGGGGGCATAGGCATTTATAATGAATTAAGTAGCTATTGCTTTTGACAACAGGACTCTGCTACTACTCCTTTACCCATTAGCCATTCACATTCATGTCATTTTGAATGACACTTTAGGAAGATACTCTAATCTTCAGCAAAAAGGTTTGCAGAACTGAAGATAAGACTGTACAAATATTACAGTAGTTTAAGGAACAAATTAAAATTTCCTTGCTACTGTGCAGAGTTTCTAGTCATAATACAGGGTACAGGGTGCTACAGGCTGGAAAAAAAAAATGTATTTTTCTTTGGAAACCTTGATGAATAGTTCATTGTTACTGATAGTTGTTGTTGTTTTTTTTCCCCCCAATACTTCAAAGCTTTCAAAGCTTTACCTTTTTTTTTTTTCTTTAGTTGTGGGACTACAGGAAGTAAAGCTGTTTTCTTAAGCAGCTGTTCCCATTATGATAAGAAGCACAGTACTGCACCTGAAACTCAGGATGTTTTAGGTGTTTTAGCTCTGGTTCGACTACTGAGAGGGCAAATATGGCAAGTAATCCTGGCCTAGTCATTTTCTGTATTTATGCCTCACTCTTTATGCCTCTAAAAGATAAGTTACTGTCCTTCTCTGTACAAAGCATACATATGTTTGCTAATGAAAAATGTCAGTGCTACTGCATAGAATATAATTTCAATCCCTAGGAAAAAAAGCAGCACAAATAGTATTTTCTTGTGAGAAACTCATACCAGATGTATTAAGACAGATTCTCATTGCAAATTTCCTTCCTTGCAAGTGACTGAGTGGAAGCTGGCAGTATCTGTTAGAAAGAAATGAAGCTGTGATCAGTGTGAACTTTACTGTAAACCTGAGAGTCCTAAGCGAGGAGTTAGACAGAACAGTAGCACATCATTCTCTGATGAACAGTTTGCTTTTATTTGTCAAAGAAACAAGGAATTAATTTTGGCTTGAAACATTCAATCACTTCCAGTACTCAATTGAGCCTTTGTACAAGAGTAGCTTACAGGCTAATCTTGCTTGTCTAGCTATAGATCTGAAAGGTTTCATAAAATGTTGGGTAGACAGGCATCAAATCAAAAAGAAATAGAAAAATGTGTTTCATACAGGAAAAGATGAACTGAAAATACATTCAATTCAAGACATGATTCATCACATTGTAGTAGAACAACTCACTACCTCCTCTTGTCAAGTCCTTTGTTTCATAAAGGATGAATGCTAGCCTGGCATGATGACACAGCTCAGCATACCTAACAGCGTCTGCAGTACCTGGTCTGCCCTTTCTAGCATGCCAGGTTATTTTTTCCTACTGGTGTTCCTCCCAGAGCTGGCAAGACAGTTAAGTGAGTACAGGTGTGGCTAATTTATCTTCAATAACTTTGTTTCACACATGAGATGAACTGTAGAAGTGCCAATATTCAATATAACAGAAGTCCTTTCTGTTTGAAGACGGATTATTTTCAAGCAGATCTGGAAAGGTGAACTGTGGTGCAAAACAGAGCAAATGCCACTCCTATCTTTGGGAACAGAAGGATATAAGGGAAGTACAGATTGGTCAGCTCCACCTCAATTCCTTGAAAAGTGATGGAGTGAAATGTCCTATAAACCATGTTGAAATATATGAATGACAAGACGGTGATTGGGAGTAGTCAGTATGGCTTTAAGAAAGGAAAATCATGCCTGGCCAACTTGATGGGCTTCTGGGATGTGATGACTAGCTCAGTGAATGAAGGAAAAGTAGATGTTGCTTGTTCAACTTTAGCAAAGCTTTCAGCACTCATAACAGCCTCATAAGTAAACTTTTGAAATATGGACTAGACAGTGAAATGGACTGAAAAATGGCTGACTGCTGAGCTCAGAGGTTGTGATCTGGGGCACAGAGTCCAACTGGATGCAAGTCACAAGGAGAGTACCCTAAGGATCCACAGTGGAGGAGGTGCTCTTTAGCATCTTCATTAATGACCCAGAAAAGAGTGCACCTTCAGCAAGTTTGCAGCTGATAGAAAACAGGAAAGAGAAGTTGACACATTGCAGAGTTGGATCTGCATAAGGATCTGAACAATCTGGAAAAACAGATAAATAGAAAGCTCACAAAATTCCATTAAGGGAAATGAATGTCCTGCACCTCGGGAGGAAAAACTCCATGTACTAGTACCTGCTGGGCATTTGCTAACTGAAAAAAAAGGCAAAACAAAACAAACAAATGAACAAACAAAAAACAATGTAGAGAAACACCTGGGGATCTTGGTGGACAGCAAGACAGATATACGAAATACCCCATGGGAAGAGATGAAAAAGTTAGAGACAGAGTCTTCTCAGTCGTACCCGGTGAAAGGGCAAGAGGCAATGAACACAAATTGAAACATAGGAAAATCCATTTAAACATAAGAAATAAAAAAATAATAATACTGTGAGGATGGTCAAACACTGGAAGAGGTTGTCCAAAACAGCTGTAGATCTTTTCCTCTTGAGAATATTCAAAACCTGACTGGACATGGTCAGACTGAATAATCTGCTCTGCTTTCAGCAGGGAGGTTAGAACAGAGGATTTCCAAAAGTCCCTGTCAGCCTCAACCACTTTGTGATTTGGTGTGATTCTGTACAGTTTACCTAACTGTTTCATCATATCTTTGACACAGATTTTATCTTTAAAAGGACAGAGACTTTCAATTTCCTGTATATCTGTGCAAAGCCTGACAATACTCAGGCTTGACTTGTCCTCAAGATAGTGTAGCAATTAAATGATGGTAATACTAACAGAGACAACCACATTTCCCTTGTTTTTCCTGTTTGCTACAAGTTACATGATCCTCAGGATTGCCTTAAAAATCTTTTGTTTAATCACACAACACTATGCTTTACTCAGAAAAGAAGAAACTACTTGCTAATTCTAGCCAGAGTAGGAACATTAGAAACTAGAGCTTTGAGCTGATCTTTGCCTTTTGACTTACAGCTATTTGTTTGCACAGAAATCTGAATGCAGCCCTGTATATTTTTGTTTTGCAAAGTATTAAATATGTTTGGCACTTTGGTAATGATAAATACAACTACAATGACAAATAGCGACATGTTGTGCCATTCGCCTCCATGTACAGAGGGTGCGCCAAGAGAATAATGCTGATATATGCCAGCTATTTAAGAATTTCTATCATACTGTATCTGCAGTCAGGCAAATTTCATGACCAGATCCTATGTTATGCTCTTATTTGCCTTCTGACTGTACAGAGCTGGCATTTATTTAGGACCTTATTAAAGTAAAGGGGTCTGGATAAGTAAGTTTATAGCCTGATTCATTCATTTGAGTCCAAGTCACAAAGAAAGTGGTATAGTAGCTGCTTTTTGACTCTTTATCCTCTATGGCCCAGAAGCTACCCTCTCTCCCAAGCACAATTCTCAGAATCAATGTACGATACTGGGATTTCACAAAGAATCAGAGAATCACAGAATGATTAAGTTTGGAAGGGACCTCTAGAGATCATCTAGTCCAACGCCCCCTGCTTGAAGAGGAACACCTAGAGCATGTGGCACAGGGTGATATCCAGGCATGTTTTAAAGATCTCCAGAGAAGGAGACGCCACAACCTCTCTGGGCAGCCTGTTCCAGGGCTCTGTCACCCCCACAGGAAAGAAGTTCTTCCTCACATGGAGATGGAACTAACTTCCTCCCAACTCGCACCCATTATCCCTTGTCCTGTCACTAACCACCATCGAGAAGAGTTTGGCCCCATCCTCCCTACACTCCCCTCAGGTACTTGAACATGTTGATCAGTTCTCCTCTCAGTCTTCTCTCCTCCTGCCTAAACAGGCTCTGCTCGCTTAGTCTTTCCTCATACAGCAGATGCTCTAGTCCCTTAATCATCTTTGTTGCCCTACTCTGGACCTCTCTAGAAGTTCCATGCCCCTCTTGTCGTGGGGAGCCCAGAACTGCACACAGTACTCCAGCGGCAGCCTCACCAGAGCTGAGGAGAGGGGCAGGATCCCCTCCCTCGACCTGCTGGCAACACTCCTCCTGGTGCAGAACAGGATCCCATTGGCCTTCTTGGCCACAAGGGCACACTGCTGACTCATGGTTAACTTGTTGTCAACCAGGACTCCCAAATCGCTGTCTGCGGAGGTGCTTTCCAGCAGGTCATCTCCTAATCTGTACTGGTGGCTGGCGTTATTCCTCCCCAGATGCTGGGACCTGCATTTGTCCTTATTGAACTTTATGAGGTTCCTCTCTGCCCAACTCTCCAACCTGTCTGGGTCCCTCTGAATATCAGCACAGCCCTCGGGAGTGTCAGCCACTCTACCCAGTTTGGTATCGTTCGCAGACTTCCTCAGGGTGCACTCTGCCCCCTCATCCAAGTCACTGATGAACAAGTTGAACAGCACTGGGTCCAGTGGGGGACACCAATCAAACTTGGCCCCATTTATCAGCCCCCTCTGAGCTCTGCCATCCAGCCAGTTTTCAGTCCACCTCACTGTCCTGATTTTCTGCAGAGCAAGGAAATTAGAGCCATGAATTTCTTATTTATGTATTTATTTTCCAAAAGAAGCTGGGAAAACTATACACATGATAGCTACAAAATACAACTAAGATTTTAGAGCTGAAAGTGAAAAATTATTTTAGCAACCAAGTGAGACCAATTATTTTAGAGACCAAGTAACAAAGAAAAACATGGGCCTGTGGCCTGTTTATAATTTCAAGTTCTTTCTCTTTCTTGGCAAAATTTAAAATTCACAATAAACATACATATTTTTGAACATGAAACTAATTCTACATGCTCCAGCTTCAAAGAATGAATGGAATGATTTTATGTTTTGGTACCCTGCAGTTTATATGCATGAACAAATGTAAAATAAATATTTATAATATTCATGAAAAAAATATTTTTGAGACAATTTACACCAGAACTAATTCAACTAATATTAAAAGAACACACTGTAGTAAAAAGTCAAAAAATCATGTCATAAATTAGAGACAAAATTAGTTCACCAGGGTCCTTTTATCTTCCTCAGCTGGAAACCTTAATAATATGACTTAGCATGACATTGTCCCACTATTATTCCAAGATACCTTGTTAATATTCCTCTTTTGCATTTCTACTTCCACATTCTATCAGGTGTTTTTCCCCAACATTGTACTGTAGTTCCAGCTGTACCTTATTCCATTTACCATCTGTTGAATATTTGGATTCAGCTGTAAATGTTGGCATTTTTGCCTTATTGGACCTTCCTGCCAAGCCATCATACCTTTTATTTTATTTCAAAGATTAGTTTATTGTTTGTGTGGCCTACTTTTGGGAAAAAAAAAAAAAAGTTATTTACCTGATTTTTGGAAACAGCACTTGCTGTAAACAAGTATTTTGTAATACTGAGGAATTATTAAAGCTTGCCATGCAGACGAGTACATATCAAAACTAACGTCATTATAAAGATTACTTCCTGCTTAACTTCACATAAATCAGAGCCGTAGAAGCTTCGGAGGAGTTGTATTAATAAAAGAAGACTCCATTAAAGAGAGAAAAAAAAATCACTGTATGTGAGATGCAAGTGTTTCAGAGACTTGTTTACATAGAGAGAAAAGTGACCTTAATTTTCTGTTCCAATGATCTATCTATCTCAACTTCTTTTAACGTGTCCAGAATGTTTCTCTGTTGGAAGTAAATGATGGTTTTAACAAATACTTATTATAGGAAAAAAGAAATTTACTTTTGGATCACATTAAAATGTTGTATTTAAACTAAGTTTTCTTATTTACAGTTAAATATTATTTAACCAATAGCAGATTGATAAAATCTTTAATCATATATATAATTATGAAATATTTATGTACATGCATTCTTAGCCTACGCTCTTTCAGAAACCAGGTTCATGAGATAATTTTGTTTATAAGTGTGTTTACGTGCATGTGTACATGTATGAGTATACATATGTGTAGTTAAGTGCTTTTGAAAACTTGATCAGACGAAGAAACTTTGGCTGTAGTTGATTTTGCTATGTTGCATGATTCTCATCTTCAATCTCTCTGCATTAGAAATGACTACTCTAGTTTAAATCTCTATAATATGATTTTGACAAGAAGTAGCTGTCTCAATGATTATTACATTTCCACAAATTTCATGAAAGTAAACTTGCCTAGATGAAAATACCATTCACATGATGTGATTCACACTGTGTGATCACATTTAGTTAAATTTTAAAGAAAGCACAACAAAATTAATAATTTTACCCAAGTTTCTAATGGAGCAAGGCTAATTAAATTACTTATTCTCTCTGAATGCCAGTATCTCATTTCCACCCACATGTTCTGGTTCCATTGACTGATTTCTATCTAAAGAGACAGAAAAACTGATATCTTTCAGATATTTGTATTTCTAAAAGTTCTACAACAGGTGTTTAGATAAAGGGGAGAATCCCCAATCATTTGTGATCTTGCTGGTACTACAGCTGAACACAGTAGCCTGCATGTCTCTGAAAAAAAAAAAATCTGTGCAGAAAGAGACTGAGAGCATATGTAGAACTAACAGAAAATGCTAACATCACAAATGCATATTAAACTAGCCTTCACTAGATCCAAATCACAGATACTTATTTGATAAATAAATCTATAACAATAATCTAATAAATTTAAAATAAATTTATCTATTCATGAATTAATCATCATGTTAATGTATGTAGATGGTATTGTTCCTTTCCAATTCCCTTTTTAACAAATACAGTTTTGGTGGTGGGAGAATTGTTTTGTTTTGTCTTTGTTTTTGTTTCCTAAACTGTTTGGGACACAGCTGTCTCAGGCATAATATCTTTCCCATTGTTTATCATAGTGTCAATAATCAGCTGGAATGCCCTATATGAAATTCTGGGTAGTTGGCAGGGTATAGCATTGCTGTACCTTTGAGGTTGGAACCTATCCTTTTTGTAGTAAAAAGGGCTCTATTCGGTGACCTTTCAAACATACTGGTAAAAAAAGATCTATTCAAAATGAATTTTATACAAGAGGACAGTTATTTTGTAGATGCTGGGAGCAAATTGTTTTTCAGGTCCAATTTACATTCTAGTAGTCCTTATTTCTCTTACAAGTGAGTCATTTCTAAATCTTTTTTGATTTAGAGACAAAAAAAAAGGTGATATGAGAAAATGGAATATTAGAGATGGTAAAAAATTAGCTTTAGAGACAGATTTGATTACAATCAAATTATCCTGTGTCATCCTGTCATCCTATGTGGTCTTGGGCAAATCATCCAATTTATTGTACCTCAAAATTTGTCTTTACATGGGTGAAGACTCCAGAGAAGTTTAATCAAGATTTCTTCTAGAAAGAAGAGTACATGGTAAAAATGTCCAGATGTGGATATTAAGTAGGCCTTTTGTTATCTGAAGTTAGACCTAAGGAGCTAGGTTTATTTAGAAGTCTTCAGAAATGGTTTTCCCAAAGCCATTTTTAGGTGGTGCCATGGTCCAATTTATTTTGAAAAAATACCACAGATCAGCAGCTCAGTGATGCAAAGATTTTTTTAAGTGGAACAAAACAAGGTTTTGTTCAGAAGAAGGAATTAGGATAATTATAAAATTGTGAAGTAGAGAGACCTATCTGGACAGAAGATACATATTCTTTAGTGCATTGTCCTGTGCATTCATGGTGTATCATTTAATGTTTACAAAAATAGTCTTTTGCTTGCAAATAAGAGATAGCAAGAAGGCAAAGGAAAAATGTGCAAATCATAGCTGAAAGGGTTAGCAGAGCTGTTTGGGTGAGGTCATATCTTCCCTCTGTTTGGAGAACTGGAAGTTCGCACTGCTCAGCATAGCCATATAGTGCATAGGAAAGGGGAAGTGATTAATTAGAAAATACTTGTGGCTATCTCTAGCATAACGACAAGGGAGAAGAGCAAGGGATACAGAGTGCTGCTTCCCTGAGGCTGAAGAAGAACTTTTAGAGCAGCCTCACTCTTGTTCTGCTCCCTGAAATAGGTTTTTCACATATACCTTGATATCCATCGAGTACCTGCATGAGCTAATGTATTTGAGGAAGGGAATAATCCAGCTTCTTCAATTACTCTGTTCTGTTAGAACCGCATAATATATAGTGATATATCTGGCCATATGTAGGCCTTTTAGGTCTCCTCAGACCTTCTAGAATATTTGTCTTTGTAAAGGCTTTTCCATCCACAGAAGTGCAATGTCCTTTATTAGTTATGTCTTTTATTGCTAATCTAAATCTCTGGTCATTCAATATCATCTGCAGTGCCTTTGCCTCCCAATCTATACTACATTTTGCTTAAATTGGGCACATTGTGCTTTAAATTTCAGTTTGAAATGATCTATCTAGGTATTAAAGTTGCATTTAAGCACTTTGTACTGTTGGATAATTGATGCCTTAAGTTTCTACTGCCTTCATACGACTGGTTTCTCAGGGTTCATTTGAAGGTAAAGCACCATTGATGAGAGGTAACTGTGGTGTGTTGGTTGAGAGCTGAATCTAACACAATTCACAAAATCTATTCTTCTAAAATCTGAAAGCATTTCCAGGGAGTTATTCCAGGGTAACCAGGATGTAGTTTTATCATGGGTGCTAAAAAAAGAATGACTGTTGTGTAATGTTAAAACCTTCAGAAATAAAGAGCATAAGAAAGAGTGCACATTCCTCAACTTCATTATGACTCCATCAACCCTAAATGACAATTTAGCCTGAAATTTCAGGGGTTCACTTTTTTAAATACTTTCAAAAAATGTCTACTTTTTAACGCTACTGCAGGACGAGGGACAAAAGGGAAGAGGTGGTGCTTGTTTCATTGATTTAGCAATTCCAGATTTACAGACTATCCATCCAGGAACACTTAAACTTAAGCAGGAGAGTTTGCTTGTTTTCAAATTACCTATGAGCTTTTTTTTTTTTTCATTCACTACTGTTCCTCTGCATAGTACCATAGTATCACTTAGAGCGGAGCTGGTGACAAAATGTCCTTCTCCCAGTATGTCCTCCTGCTATTTTGACTATTAGAACAGCCACAATAATATTTTTTTTTCGAAAAATCTTTCACAAAATCCACCGAAAACAAGACATAATCTCCCCCTCCTCTGCCTTAGTGAGGTTTCACTGGCTTACTTGCTTGCTACTGGAGCCATAGACAGTAGATGTCAAAATAGAGGTACCATATGCTATACAAAATATTCTCCTTCCAGATACACGGGCCAGCTTTTCTGCAAAAGATTCATCTTATAAATACTCTATTAAATTATTTGTGTATTATTTCGCTAACTGTCCAGCTCAGAAGTAGCAACTGAGCACAGGTTTTGCTGAATGTATGAGAAAGTAATTTGTAAAAATTAACAGGCTCAGTTTGCAAGTTGGAACTGATTTTTTTGCAATACTCAAACTGCTAGGGATCCACTTATGCATTCAGTGTTTTAACAACCCCTTTTAATAGCTGGCACATTCCATAATTCAGACAGATTCCTAGTTCTAGGCTGAAATGCTGTTCAGCTCCCATATCTCTATTCTTTTTTAATAAGCCTCATAACAGTATTTAAATCATATCACAAAGACTGGAGAGGGGTAAGGCAGCAAATGCAATAAATAGAGACCTCAGCTCTGCTTTTGCTAGGATTTTATGACAGTAAGCATGTTCATGTGTACAAGAGCAAGGCTCCTCACTTCTTCTGCATTGTTTTGGCTGAGAAAGAGAAGTAAGAGAGGTTTTGGAAACTAAACAGATGCTGATTTCTGTAGCATCTGCTATGGGCTATTTACTAAGGCTGGCAAAAGCAGAAGACATAAATTGTAGAACACTTGCACTACACACTCACACAGGGTAGGCAATCAGGCAGTTGACTGGTTAGACAGATGGCTACAGACAGTATTAATCCAGCAAAGACCTTCATTATAAATAGATACACCTAGGATGATATGGCCATTTTTTTCTAGTAGCCCTTCATGCCATTTTATTTAACTTAGAAGTAAAGAGTCTTTTGATAGATTGGAAAAAGAGAGAGAATAAAAGCTGTGTGAGCTTTCTGAGCAGGCCTGTTGAAGTGTGAAATATTTCAGCAATTTACATATATTCTGATTTTCTAAGGTAAATAAATTTCTCCAATGTAGATTATATGTGTCTTGCTACCTTTGAATGATATAAGCAAGTATTTTTGTTATACCTCTACCTTTTCATAGATTTTTTGCCTGTTTACACTATTAAGCTGTAGTCCCATGTGAAATTTCCTTGATTTTACTCTGTAGCTAAAGAATACAGAAAGACACTAATTTCAGAGACACAACTTTCTTACACAGTGTGTTAGCTTAGATAACATTTTTATTTCCATTGTGCCATCCTAGAAGAGATTTTTTTAACGAAAAGTTGGCTTCTTTAAACATCTTAGTCATAACCTGAGCTCTGCGAAGCCAAGGGCAGCTTTTCCAGTAACTTTTGCCAAGACCAAGGGATTAAAGGGTCACAGGGAAGATCTTTGTAATGCTCTCCTGGGGAAAATTAAAGCTTTATTATGACAAAATGAAGAGCCATGGTTAATAACGTGGATAATCCATTGCATTTGGAGTGGCAATTATGGAACTATTGAGCTAATGCTTAAAGCATGGTATCTCATGTAGTTTTGTTATGTTTCTAAGTGTTCCCACGAGCCCATATGAGTTATTGGGATGACTGCCAGTATTGCACCTGAATTCAAAAAAGTAAGAAATGCAGATGTCCTAGTGCTAGGTCTACGAGACTCTGATTCCCTGGTAATCAGCAAAGAAGTAATAATAAGAAGTAATAATGTCTAAAATAGACACCTGTTACAAAACATAGCAATGAAGGCCACTTAAATTTGTATTTGGCATTTTCCATCTCTCTTCAAAAGTCTATAGAATTGACTTAGACTAGATCTCTAAATTTTAAATAACTAAGGGTAGACAAGATGATTCTTAGCCTTATAGAGTTCTGTAAGGATGAGAAAAGGCCACAACACAGCTACCATGATTTGCATGTTTCTAATAACCCTTGAAACTGAGTGGATTTGTGTGGATGTTAATGGGAATTACTAGAAATTTCCTCTGTGGAAAAAAAAAAACATAAAGAGATAATGAACACTTGAGCAGAACAACCATAAAAGTACTTTGCACTGCACCATCATGCACTGTATGCTATGTATGCTATGACAGATTAACATCAAAAGGCAGAGCTAAAAATGCAGTTGTGCCCCACCCAACATATTGCAGCTCAAGTCTCCCCTTTTAGATGTGACAGCACATTAATTCTTTAATCACCTTGTCAGATTTCATAGAAATAGTAATAAAAGCAGGTGATGAGCAAAACAAATGTATTAATTCTTCTTAGTATTGAAATTACTTTTAAAATTGCAACACTCTGAAAACATCATTAAAACACTTATTAAAAGTAGAAGAGTTCTTTTTTCTCATCAATATAGAATTCACATATATCTTTTAAAATATAGTATTTTAATTTCCATGTGATTTTCTTCCTCTCCATGCCCCCAAATATAATTTAAAAGCATTATGTTACATTATATGCTGAGAAGCAATGCTTCTGAGGATCTACGGAAATTTTAAACTTTGTGTGAAATTGAAGTCACATTTAATCCATTGTAACTAACAAACAGACCTGTATACTACTGTAACACTAATCACCACCTGTTCCGGATGGGCTCGGGATTCGACAATAATCACGCCAGAACGAGGTGACCACATCAACAATTTATTCAGCTGAAAGCACCTAAAAGCAGCAAGGTATGGATAACTACTCACAAGGTGATCCCTGCCGATCTGGACCCGAACGTCCTCTCGAGCTGGCAGACCAGAGAGAGAGAGTTACTGACCAGCTCCCACGGAGACAGCGTAGGCCTCAGAGTCAGGAGTTTCTTCCCCCCCCCCCCACCTCCTCCGCCCCG
>NW_010586779.1:565846-604114 GCF_000705375.1 Tinamus guttatus
TCCCAGCCCTCAATTCGAGGGTCCTGCCTTCCTCCTCTTCCTCCTCATTTCTGGGTGTTTGACCTCCAAAGCTAGTTTGGAGGACGTCTGTGGTTAAGTTGGCTACAAGCCCAGCCGAGCCGCCGGCTTCAACAGGTTTCCAGGGGGGCTGCCTGTAAACCGGGCTGAGCAGCTGCATCCCTGCTCCTTATCGCTCAGCCTAGGCAGGCAAACATTTTCTTTCCAAAGGTCTGGCCTCTTCTTCTCACAGGAGATTTTTATGACTCTACAGATCACAGAAATTTCCATCTCCAATACACCACCAGAGCCAGTAGCAGCAGTAGCAGTACCTCTTTCTTTTTACTCTCATCAGAGAAGCAGTATCACAGAATCATAGAATGCTTGAGATTAGAAAATAACCTATAGAGATCATCTAGTCCAATCCCACAGCTCAAGCAGGGACAGCCTAGAGCATGTGTCACAGGGTGACATCCAGGCATGTTTTAAAGATCTCCAGAGAAGGAGACTCCACAACCTCTCTGGGTAGCCTATTCCAGAGCTCGGTCACCCTCACGGGAAAGGAGTTCTTCCTCACATGGAGATGGAACTTACTCTGTTTTAACTTACAGCCATTATCCCTGTTATGTCGCTGGCCACCACAGAGAAGAGTATGCCCCATCCTCCCTACATTCACCCCTCAAATACTTGTACATGTTGATCAGATCTCCTCTCAGTCTTCTCTCCTCCTGGCTAAACAGGTTCAGCTTGTTTAGTCTTTCCTCGTATGATAGATGCTCCAGTCCCTTAATCATCTTTGTTGCTCTACGCTGGACCCTCCCTAGAAGCTTCATGTCTCTCTTGTCCTGAGGAGCCCAGAACTACACACAATACTCCAGGTGCAGCCTCACCAGGGCTGAGAAGAGGGGGATGATCACTTTCCTGGACCTGCTGGCAACACTCCTCCTAATGCAAGCTAGAATCCCATTGGCTTTCTTGGCCACAGGGGCACACTGCTGAGTCATTGTTAATTTGTCAACCAGGACTCCTGAATTGCTCTCTGTGGAGCTGCTTTGCAGCAGGTCATCTCCTAATCTGTACTGGTGTCTGGGGTTATTCCTCCCCAGGTGCAGGACCCTGCATTATTGAACCTCATGAGGTCTCTTTCTGTCCAACTCTCCAACCTGTCTGGGTTCCAGTGAATGGCAGCACAGTATATGTGCTAAAAGAAATATCTTAATCCTAAAGCATTTATATGTGAACTTTTTTTTTTTTTTATTATACAGTTCTACCTAGGTTATTTAGGAACTTTCACTGGCATTTGACTGACAGATATATGTAGTCTATGTATCAGATCCCTACTACAATTCAAACCTTTAATTCCTGTACCTTTAATTTAAAATACTAGTTCAGCAAGAGTTGCATGATGAAGATCAAATTATGGAATTATTTAGGAAGTCATGGGAGTGCTTCTGAAACTGTATAAAGCTTAGAAGCAATAAGCTGGATATACTGTGAGGACAAACAGCCCAGGAATTCAAGGTGAGTAAATTCTGTTTAAACAGACAAAATATCTGTAGCAGCTTTATTGCCTAAATAGGACATGAATAGAATAACCCAATCATCCAGGCTCTCTTAGAAGCAAATAAAAATAGATCATATAATGATCAATAAATAACAAATTCTTCATCATAATAAAAAAAAGACACTTGTATTGCATAGATACCTAACACTGCTGGCCAAAGGTAAAAGAGGTAAACCATTTTATCATACTTAATACAAATTAATTCAAATTGAAACTATTGCAAAGAAACTAAAATGGTGTGGAGAACCATATACATATATTGAGTCTTATAAATATATGGAATCTTATAATTAATTAAATAAATAAAGTTTTTCTACAAGACCTAAAGGAGAGTCAAGGTAGTCATGTCACAATTCTCCTTGTCAATAACCTCAGAGAAAATACTAGAAAGTAAATGGACTGTTTTAGGATAATAGTCAAAGATGGCCCAAGAATATGCAGAAATAAAATGGCTGTGATTAAACTCAAGGGAGATAATTAGAGAATACCAGTAACCAAATAATGAAGCACCTTCAAAGCGGAATATAAAACTCATTATTGAAATTTGGAATGTATATCATGATTAATCCCAAGCATAACAGCCAATATTTGGAGCTGTTTTCAGCAGCTTTCAGCATATTTGGAGATCCAGATTGCAGGACTTCTTTAGCCGAAGACATTGTCAACACATGATCAGGCCACATCACATGAGTAGCACATCTGTGAGCATCCAAGACAGCAATTCCCAGGGAAGTGGGGAGGGGGGAGAGCATGCTTACCTCAAGGCATTCATTCTGAAGTAGGCTGATGTCATATTTCTCTCTCATTGTAGAACTGTGAAGTTATGACTCATTTCTAGAGTAACCATGGATCCAAAGGAATAAAAAGGAGGAGTGAGTTATTTCTTAGCGTACGTCTTAGTCAGGTAAAGTGAACATTTTCTTTAGAGAACATGATTTCAGGACTCTACAAGCAAACTGAACTATAACCATCTTCCTGTTCAAAACGGGAAGGCTTGTAAGGGAAGGAGGACTTGGCTTTCTGGGAAATGTTTGCTTTCAGGAAGTCGATGGCTTTTAGTAGAACATAAGACTCAAAAAAGTCAGTTATATACTGGGGATTCATAACATCATAACATTCATAAATTTTTAATTTTTCACCTGAATTGTTTGTGCATTTAAGTAAGGTATGTTAGGGCTTTCTTGAATCACAGTTTCCGCTTAAATCCACAAAATCTAGCTAAATGGCCTGTAGATTTCTCATAAAGATCACATACTGTAAAGGTCGTTGGAATCACCTTGCTTTTTTTTTAAAAAAAAAAAAAAGAAATAAAGTTCTTTTAAAAATATTTTTTGAGTTTTGCAAAAGTGTTTGAATCCATAGATTCATATATGTCTAGTTTTATCTGTCTCTCCTTTTTTTCCCCTAGACAAATGGCTGAATACAAACAGTATAGTCTACCTTCTTTTTTTTCATCTATATTTTTGCAGCTGAAATGAGTGGGGAAAAAAAAGTAAATTCACAAACAAGGTAACTTTGAAAGTTTCAGCCAATGCTGCAGACACACGTGTCTATTGGAATATTTTAAGCAATCAATGAATAGAAACCTCTGTGGAAACCTTTGAAATACTTTTTTAAACTAACTTTTTTTAAAATGGACATCCTTACGAACATTAATAATGCTGTTCACTCACAAATTTATCAGGCATTATTACAACTTAATGATAATTGCTGCAATGCTTTATATGGAAAAGTTACATAAAAAAGGAATGTCGTTCTTGAAGGCTGCTGCTACAAAGATATATATGTAATGAAATAAGTGCTAATAAATGGTAATCTCTTCTTACCCAAGTTTTTATATTAACTATCTACTTCTCCATTGACATTCATGTAAGCAAGAGGAGAATCATGCCTGTTCATGCTCTCAGTAATGAATTACTTTTGTTTCTAATGATGATTTTTATACATTCAAACTTTGCAGCCTGTTTTTGGCAATTTGACATGGAGTGTCGTATAGAAATTCATTTTTATACATATTGAGTTTTACATTCTTATAGGCAAAAATATGGACAAGGTTGATAATTCCATCTATGAAATGAAATTCTACATACCACAGCTGTATTCTGGGCCTCTATCACTCAGCCATAAGTTATCCTGTATATCATAACAGATTTTTGACGGGTTTATGCTGGGTTGTCTGGATATCTGCCACTCAAATATGCTGCTGCAATATTATGTTCTTTCTCGATTTATTTTTGCAGATATCACTCCTAAGAGATCTTATTGTATTTTAACTGACCACATAAACAAATGAGTGCTATTACAATTAATAAACCTTCATATATAGCTAAGACTTTAAACAAATGCGATTACAAGAAATAGATTCAGAGAATTGTATACAATCTTGATTTAGTAGATGTAACAGCATGTTACTGATTGTGTCATCTGGCAAATTAAAAAATTTGAAACTTAGAACATGATAGAAAAACACAGAAGTGAGATATGTATTTTAACAATGTAATTCAATTGCATAAGACTATAAGTGGTTGAAAACAATGTGTATTTGTTACTGAAAAAAATGTAGTTGAACATTTTTCATAGTTCTGACATCATATAGTTGATGTCAGAAAATCCACTGTCTACAGACTTCATTGCACTAGAATTGAATAATAAAATCGATAATATAGCTAATAATAGCTGTATGCAAAAAGTAGAACATAACTAAATTTATAAATATCATGTAAAGATAATGCTATCATCTTTTTTTTTTTTTCCTCTGGATGAGCACATCCAGAGGAAACAGAGAGGTTGTAGAGTTTCCTTTCTCAGAGATACTCAGAAGCACTCTGGACGTGATCCTGAGCAACATGCTCTAGGTGACTCTGTCTGAGCAGGGATGTTGGTGTGCGTGATCTACAGAGGTCCCTTCCAACCTCAGTCATTGTGTGATTCTGTGATTCCCTTTCTGTTTTGTTTTGTTTTGCTTAGTTTTTGATATTTTTAATGGTCTCAAATAAAGGACCCTTTCATTGTTTATTTTGAATCTTTTATGAAAAGAGTTTGAAGTTTTCATTTGTCTTTTTTTATTTTGGTAAAGACATTTCACATAATGCATTTCTTTTTCTCACACACAAAAATTTGTAAAATAAATTTGAAGTAGTTAATAATTCATTAAAAAATACTAAGCTGTTTTTCTTGATTTTTTCCAATGGCTTTTATTTGAGGACCTCCTCTAGTTAGCCAGCTTAGTCATAAAGCTCAGTTCAGTCCCATATTTGTCACTTTTGCTTATCTATTGAGGCAGAGTAACAAGCAGTCATTACTGATACTGAAGACATAGCGGGACCTTGCCAAACTGAAGTTTCTTAATGTAATGAAATTCAGTATCTGAGTGGACTCTTCAAGAATACAAGAAAGAATATACTGTACTGCCTGCAAAATCATCAATATTCTATTTTCTGTTGAGGGAGGTGTGGAAGGGAACAGAGCTCTTGCAGAGATCTGTTCTGTGAATTGTCTTGTATGATTCCCTCTTGAACAGACAAGGTGTTGGGGAAATAGTGAGCAAATATGGATAAGGCACGTTAGGATTGTATGTGGTCGGATTTGTAAATGAGGAGAGGACATGCCTGAATCAGAAGGCTGAAAAAAGAAATGAAGGCTGGGAACAGACAAGGAGAAATGAAGAGGATGGAAAGGACTAATCCAACATTGTTGAAATTAGTCAGGACTGGGCAGGGAAACAGATTGGGGTTTGGACCCCAAGTAATCATGCACCCATATCATTGCGATATGCTATGTAATTATAGACTATTTCTCCTGTCCTGCACCTGCCTCATTCAGGCAGAAAGGACAGTGGCTCCTGAGGCTGCAGCTGCTCAACGATTTGTTTCATCCTCATTGTTCAATGCGTATCCCTAGGTGTTATTTACTGCATGCTCTTGAAACCCTTCTCTGTATACAGAATTGTTAATTTCCTCGTAGACTCATTCCAACCTTCACTTCAGCTGATTCAGCCCTTTACTATATTCATTCCCTGCCCATTCCCTAAAATGTACCTACTGATTTACTCTTACCCATCTCTCCCCCTCAAATCATTCTTCCAGGCCCACTAAATAGTTCACAGAGAATGAAGCTGCTGACTCCTTAGGCTGTAAAGGAGTGAACCTTTGTATTTTATTAATGTTTACTAATGGGTTTATTAATGCTCAGTAGGTATTTCATTTTGTTGGTTTATGCTCCTTAAGAGCATGCACTCTTCTTCTCCTGAGCTATGTTTTATCCCATATTGGCTAGCTGGTGAAGAAGTTCATTTGTCCGGTGCCATTACCACCAGCTGCCTTGTCAGGCGTTTTTTGAAAATGAAATTGTGCCTCAACAACTTTGCCCTTCGTTAAATAAATAAACCATAAACGTGGCCGTAACATCATTATCTGCATGTGAGTCTCAAAATCGTGGGATTTATTAGGGTTATGCAGCCATTACCATTGCTCCTTTGGTTCTATTGTGTTCACCTTGCTGTGCAGCAGTGTGCATGCAGTGCTCTGCCTGTTGCAGGAAAAAAAGACTACAACTCCAGCTCTCTCCTAAGAAGCTTCTCCTCCTCCCACACTTCCACACAAACAACCCTCTAGTGTTGCTTGCTTTTCTAAACTCTGTCCTTGGATTCTTTTTTTCGCCTGCTGAAGCTCCTTTCAGCTCACTGACTTCTAAGCAGAAAGCGATGAAAGATGCCCAATGTGGTGTATGGAATGATAACACAGAAGGTATTTCGGAAGCAGAAATCATGGATGGAAGGGTAGAAAACAGTAATCTAGAACCGACTTTACTTTGGAAAAGAGGAAATACATGCTCATCCAGTATAATTATCATCGTTCCTTTCAAGTGAATAAATATTTAAAATTTGTATTATTATATTTTCAAGTTTAATTGTAGGACTGTTCTAGGGGCTACTACTACTACTAATGTTTTATTTAAATTCCATGCACTATACATTGGCCTAGTACAGGTGCAGGTACATTCAGATTCTTTGCCTTGAGTGCTATGCATTTCTAGTCTGGAGCGCAAACAATTTTATTCACACAATCTGGCATCTAACCTAAAAAAAATATAAAAAAAAACCCACATGGACTAAAAATATTGTTTGCACAAGGGTAAGACGGTACTGAATATCATTTGGGAGCATTGTGTCCACAGAAATACAAAACTCTGACAACTAGGAAGTCCAGAGTTACGTGCATGGTAACTCAACCTCAGCTGTTGTCTTTAAGCAATGTCCCAGTACACACAGAATACTCATATTCACACAGCTCTTTCAGATAGTATTAACATTTGGGAAGAAGGGCATATTTTCTCTATGAAGCCATATTTATACCTTTTTTTTTTTCTCCTAAGTAGAAATGTTGAATGGAGCAACACCTTGTACTAAGCAGGAGTGGTAGACTTCTGTCTTCTTGGCTTGTACTTGAATTTTGAATGCAGTTTATAAAAAAGACCACAGATGAAATTAAAAGCAAACAAACCAACAAACACATCTTTAATGATTTTTAACTACTTAGATATATTTGAGATCAGTCCCATGAAATGTATTTTCAACATTATCCTGAAATACTGCTCCCTTATTAAAATTTCCTGTATCTTGAGGATACATTCACAGTTGCAGAATTTTCCCTTTAGAAATGATGTTGTATGCCAATAATCTGCAGGAAAGTAAAGAATCAAGCAAACCCAAGGCGATGCCACTATAATATGACTACAGATTGTTATTAGAAATCTTCCTTTAACATGGTTTGAAAATACTGTGCCATCGTTGATGTGATTCAGCCACTGCATGGGTCATAATCTGCAGGATTTATCTACAACTGTGCTGAACAGATATCCTTTCAGCCTGTCTTTTCAACTTAGAGCACTTATGACTATTTTTTTTATAAAATCATACACTGAAAGGGATTTCCGATAGAAATTATGTAAGTAGATTTTATTCTCCTTTTTTTTCCCATTTTTTTTCATTTTTTTTCATCTTTGGGCTCTAAATATTTCAACTTCTTGATGAAATGTCTTAACCTGTTCCAGGCATTCTTTACTCTTTGTTTCTCAAATCTTTGTGTCTTTTGCTTCCTCTAGCAATTATTTATGTACTGATTTTTAAATAATTAACAACTAAACGGTCATTTTATACTACCATTATCCTTAGCTCCTAAGGAATTAATATTTTATATATCAAATGAGAACTTGTAAGAAAAAGCACATTTTTATTCACATGCATGACTTTGATGTTTTCCTAACTTATATAAGATTTTATAACTTATTTCTATATTTATATTTTGTTATAATTACTTTTTCTGCACCTTGTTCAGCTACAGTGGATATATGAGATTCAGGCAGGCTGGATTGTCGATAGAATCTTAAGCTGGATTCAATATATCTTTGTCAGTTTAGACCAGTGAAGATTTGGCATTAATTATTTTTACTGAATACTATATAATTAAATATGAAATGTCTTTTTATCTCAGTTAAGAAGAATTAGTGCATAAAAATTGGAATATGCCAGGACTACTGACTCTTGAAAATAACAGAAAGAAAATTCAAAACTAAACCAAAAACAAAAAAAAAAGAAAAAAAAAAAAAGCTCATCTCATTATTAATACAATAAATAGTCCCTAGACCTCCTTTAACTATTCACTTTTAAGTTATTATTGTGGAGCTGTCTCCCTATTAGAAAGTCAATATCTCAGTATCAGGAAGAGACCTGCAAAAATATTGAACAAGCTGAAACAAATAGTACATGGTACATAAAAAAATATTTAAGGTCAGAGGCATTAGAAATCAATCCATGCTGAATTTGCACACATTCCATGGATCCTTGCCTTCTCTGAGGATTTTTGTCATTCCAACACCTATGAGAAGTGTAGATTGCCTTTTAAAAGTCTTGTGATCTATTCTTAAAGACAAGCACACATAAAGCCTTAGATTTCTCGTATTAAGCATTATTTACTTCACTAAATTACCTAAATTATTCACTAAAGTCAGGAGCAAAATCGCTTTACATTTTTCCTACAATCAGTGGAAAATGGTAGGCAGCTACAGAGGATAGTTTAGTGGTCTGAATCGCCTTCTTTATTACTTATCCATCTTCATTGATTTTAAAGGACCTTGAGGATACCTGGCCTCCTTTTTAATGCACCAAATATGGAAAAAAACACTCTTCATTTGGGTACCAAAGATGGGAGTAAAGTAGATCATAAGAATTCAATTTTCTGGACCCATCTGTTTTGCAGCCACTTGTTTGTAGCCACATCTACAACAAAACCAAAAAAAAAAATTTTTTTGCATAACTGAGCATAGCTGAATTGATTATAAAAATAAGCCTTTTATAGTACAGGAATGAATTCCATATTTACTATGCCACATTATTATATATCTTCATATGTTTTATAATTAAAATATTTCTATTTATTTCATAGGTGATAGCTTAGTAACATAGAACCTCCCTGAACATATTCAGTCCAAGGAATTTATCAAATAGATTTTCATATTTAACAACTAGTCAAATAAAGAAATACTCCAGAGACTTATATCATAACCTTGAACTTTTGTGGTTCATTTACTGTCATATAATTGCAAAGAAAGTTTGCAATTCTTGCCCTGTTTTTAACATCACTATCTGTAATGCTCAAGGTCATAGATGGAGAAATATTCTAGAATATTTGTAAGTTAATTGAAAAAAAAAAAAAGTCTTTCTGAAAAGCAAATCTTTTTCAAAAGAAAACGAAATAAAGTTCCTTCATTGTGATTGATTTAACATTTCATTTTCACCAATCTTTATTAATATAAGGAATTCCTGGTGTTGTATTATATTACTCATTTTGTCGCTTCCTTGGTTTGCTTTTGTGATTTTTAGGGGGAAAAGCACACAGGTGGTATCTTAAAGAAGGAAACTTATAATAGTCTTTTATGCACTTCCTGCAGCTGCTGTCCAACAGAATTTCTTATTTTTTTGAATTGCACATTAAACAATATAATTGGAGATACAGAGTGCTGCATGAGCTGAGGGATGTTATTGCTAAACCACTCTCCATTATCTTCAAAAGGTCCTGGAAAACACGGGAGGTGCCGGAGGACTGGAAGACAGCCAATGTCATGCCAGTCTTCAAAAATGGCAAGAAGGAGGACCCAGGCAAATACAGGCCAGTCAGCCTCACGTCCGTCTCTGGAAAAGTTATGAAACGACTCATCCTGGTTGTTGTCTCTAAGCATGTGGAGGACAAAAAAAAGTGCTCAGGGATAGTCAGCAAAGGGAAATCATGCTTGACTAACCTGATAGCCTTCTATGATGGAATGACTAGCTGGATAGATGAAGGGAGAGCAGTGGATGTCATCTATCTGGACGTCACCAAGGCTTTTGACACCGTCCCTCATAGCATCCTCCTGGGCAACCTCCGAAGTGTGGTGGAGTGGACGTGGAGGTGGATTGAGAACTGTCTGGATGGCAGAGCTCAGAGTGGGGTGATCAACAGTGCAGAGTCTAGTTGGAGGCCTGTAGCTAGCGGGGTCCCCCAGGGGTCAGTCCTCGGTGCAGTCCTGTTCAATTTATTCACCAATGACCTGGATGAAGGCACAGAGTGCTCCCTCAGCAAGTTTGCTGATGATACCAAACTGGGAGGAGTAGCTGAGACCCCAGAGGGCTGCGCTGCCATCCAGAGGGACCTGGACAGACTAGACAACTGGGCAGTGAAAAACCTCATGAAATTCAACAAGGCCAAGTACAAGATCCTGTACCTGGGGAGAAATAACCCCAGACACCAGTACAGGCTGGGGACTGACCTTCTGGAGAGCAGCTCTACAGAGGGGGACCTGGGTGTCATGGTGGACGACAAGTTGACCATGAGGCAGCAGTATGCCTTTGTGGCCAAGAAGGCCAATGGGATCCTGGGGTTCATTAAGAAGAGCATCTCCAGCAGGTCGAGGGAGGTGATCCTGCCCCTCTACTCAGCCCTGGGGAGGCCGCATCTGGAGTATTGTGTCCAGTTCTGGGCTCCACAGTACAAGAGGGATGTGGAGTTGCTGGAGAGAGTCCAGCACAGGGCTACAAGGATGATCAGGGGCCTGGAACATCTGCCCTATGAGGAGAGACTGAGAGAATTGAGCCTGTTCAGAGAAGGGAAGAGAAGGCTGAGAGGGGATCTATGTCAGTGCCTCAAGGGAGGCAGTGAGGAAGATGGTGCTGGCCTCTTTTCACTGGTGGCCACCAACAGAACTAGAAGAAATGGCCAGAAACTGAAGCATCAAAAGTTCCAGAGGAACTTAAGGAAAAAAATTTTAACAGTGAGGGTGACAGAGCACTGGAACAGACTGCCAGGAGGGGTTGTGGAGTCTCCTTCTCTGGAGATCTTCAAAACCCGCTTGGATGCAGTCCTGAGCCATGTGCCCTAGGTGACCCTGCATGTACAGGAGGAGTTGGACTAGATGACCTCTAGAAGTCCCTTCCAACCTTGAGCATCCTATGATTCTATGATTCTATGGTCTTAGGTTCATCTGTCAATTCACAGTGAAATCAGGAATTTTTCATAAAATCATTTCAATAACACCACCATTGCCAGTTGACGACATGTTGAGTTCCAAAATATGGCTATTTTGTGCTCATATCAGTGATATTACCTCCCTGGAGAAGCTTATTTAGAGCCTGTATCCAACTGAGAAGCCTGAAAATCTGCTCAATTCCTATGGCATGGACTAGACACTGAACACCATTTTTTTTTTTCCCTCCTCAAGCTCTTCACTCCAGGGAAAGGAAACCAGTTTCCAAGGTAATGGGAGGTGCTGCATGGTTCAAGAGCTATCTAATCTGAATGACTGTATTACTAAAAAGTCTGAAACGTATTATCATTTGGCCTTCATGATCTGAGTGGACTTATTTGCCCAAACGTAAGCCCTGACACTTTTCTTGTGCTATCAACTCTTTCACCAGGCAGACAAGACAACCAAAAAGCTTCCTACAAAACAGGTAGAATGTATAGGCAGCTGCTAAGTGCAAATATATATAGAAGGCACCATTGCAATAGTATTGGGTTGGACTGCAGGCTACACTTAGACTGGACAGCTTAGGTACAACATAGTTACAGCCTTTAAAACATCAGTTAGTGAATGGTACCAAACAATGGAATGATAGTAATGTTTAAAAACTGACTGTAACCAAAAAAGTTAAACTTCCTAGAGTGCAACATGACTGTAGTCTGCTGCTCTGTTCATGAGAGAATATATGTTCTTTAACTTTCAGGATAGATACAAGTTTCCAGCACATCCCTAAAGCACTTTTCACTTTTAAACATTTAAAAGACTAGAATGAAACAACAGCGCATGCATTACAAGATACAGCATTGGCAGTGAGGCCATAATGCAAGCTTTTCTAGAGCTCATGCTGACAAAATAACTTGAGGTTAGTAATTTGGTACTTCTGGTGCTTCCATGACTTTTTGTTTTCTTTTGTTTTCTTTTGAGTTTAGATGACATGGTCTTTAAGAGAGATGATTCTGTGATCAGGTAGCTATTTTATCCTGATGTCAGCTCTCTAAAAGGTAAGTATCTAGTGTAAGATATTCAGCTTCCTCAATCTGGAGAGACAGAAAGAAAGACAGAGAGAAAGACAGAGGAAGAGAAAGCCTCCACTGAAAAAAAAAAAAAGGAAGTTAGTTAAGTCGAAGTGACTATATTTTAAATTGCTGAAATTAAATATCATGAATTCCATCCTTAGTAGCTTAGTGCAATTCCTGCCACAGTGAAGCTTTGATATGTAGAAGACTCTGAGCAACTGAAGTGCAGTTAGGAGCGCAAGCAGTAAAACCTGAGCTGCTCGAGGTACCAATTACAAGATCCTTACACTTGACTTTGAATTCTTGTGGTAGATCCACACCTGAGTACTGTGCTGGCAGAGTGCACAGTGCCCCTTGATGTATATTTGTATGTTCACATAGGACTGAAATCAAGTAACTAAAGATCCCATAGTATGCTTCATTAGAGTGATCCCTGCTGTCATGGCTTCATTCCAGCTTTGGTAATTGTGTTCTGCCTACCTACATTTCCTGGGGTTTCAATTGGATGTGCTATTCTTCTTGACTTGCTGCTTCAATCTGTTATGCAGCGTTCCTGTGTGTTGTTGAGGACTTGCTGTATTTCAGCAGTTTGTGAAGTGAACCTTATAATTACCTACCACTCTCACAGCCTGAATTAACTAGTCCTATAAAGCACTTTGAGATCAAATGATGATAGGTGCTAAAGAAATGAGCAGGGAAGTGATATCGTTAACCCATCCTAATTCTCCGTTAGTGTCAAAAATTTGTGGTGGAAGTATATGGGTTATGTGATTTTGCATTTCATGTTCTTTAATGAAGTACTATGTGGTAATGCAAAGGACAAGTAAATTAAGGAAATAATATGTAAATAAAGACAACAAATAATATGTTACTGCAACACAGATGAAATGTAATGCTCGTTTAAGTGATCTTTTTGAGTGTGTTTGCAGCAAATGAATTATCCAAAATGTAATTTACTAGAACCAAATTAACTAAATTTCTTGAGCCAACCAAAAGATCACTTTCCTTTTGGAAGTGATACCCTTTTTCCTCATAAATAATACGCAGTTTGTTGGAATTGGTTTTGGGTAGCTTTTCCTCCTTAAGAATTTATAGTTTGCAACTGTTGGAAACAGCACACTGGACTAACAGGACCCATGTTTTTAAAAGAATCATAGAATTTAAGGCCAGAAAGACCATTAAATCACCTAGTCAGATCAGAGGACAATGCAGTCCATACAGTTACAATATTTTGATCTCAACATCTGATCTGAATCTAAATTCCTAAACTGTATGACAGGGAATTATATGAAGCAAGAAGCTTATTTGCTTTGGTAATGTAAATGCTTTGCTGCTACACTGCTGCATTAGAGCACTGACATCAGAGCACAAGGTTTATTGTCTTTGCAGAGTGATACAAGGTGCATCTTGCTCTTTCACTGAGTTACTAGGGGTTACCTAAGCTTAAAAAAATGGTCTCTTGCAATCTTTTCTTTCATAAATCTGAACTTCTTACTTGTGTCAATACATTTGGTAGTTTTGTAGCCAGAATCTTTTTGGCCATATCTAATCACTCAGATTCAGAAAAAGCTTTCGAGCTTATATGATGCTCCCCAGCAACACTCTGACCCCACATTCTCCAATAGCTGCACATTGACCCTGTCACCATGACCTTTGTCCATCTCCCCTCTATATCCTATAGCTTCATATCTTTCTGCTTCCTCAGATACAAGGATGGAAAGGAAGTATGGCACATTCCAGTCAAATCTTGCGCCTGGAGAGCCAGAGGACTGTAACCAGATATTTTCATTGTCAAGGAAAATGAAAATAAAATGCCCCAAATTTTTAGCTGAGTATAAGACAAATAATGAAGAGCAGAAGATTACAGCTCAAGGTAGAAAATTGGAGAAGTGCTTGCTCTGGTACGATAGCAATTATATATATATAAAAAATCTTTTATTGTCACTTTTAATGCCGTAGGGAATGGAGTTATCTCAAGAACCTACTGAATGCTGTTATAACTGAAACAGTTTTGAGAATTAGAACATTTGACTTCCAGTTCCATTGGTTACATAGACTTTTTGTCAGAAAAATCTTAACTATGCAACAAAAACATTTAGTTTACTTAAATCTCATCATTCAATATTCAGATAAAGAAAAAGCATGTGACTATAAAACTTAATAGAATTATAACAAAGGTATGTATGCTATTTTGTCTACATCACTTACTTTTGCCTTCTCTTTTTAAAGAAGAGGTCTGACATATCATGAATGTAGGTGTTCCTCTATCATTGAGTCAGAACAGCTTATTTCACAAAGGGGCAATGTTTTAGCAGCTAGAACATAAAATTGCGAAATGGATTACAAGTTATGTCATGTCAAATGCTTTGATCTTTCAGGAAGTGCTTCATGGTCAGGACACTTAGCAAACTTCTCTGAGTCTTATCTACTGGGCTCAAATGCTTCAAGTTAGAGAATGTCCTATGATAGGCTATAGTATTACTTTTCTTTATTCTTTCTTCCTGTGCACGATTGGATGGAAGATGACTAATATAATTCAGGATAACCCAAAAATACCTTCTTATTTTATTTTATTTTATTTTATTTTATTTTATTTTATTTTATTTTATTGTATTGTATTTATTTTATTTTATTTTTTATGAGCAAGGGAGAGGATATCTAGGTGATCCATTACCAACTTCTAAAGTTATATGAAATAAATCCTTGTGGGTTACAGCTCTAGAGCGAATGCTCATGCTGTGGGGCCAGGGATAAGGATATCACCAGGAAACTTCCCAGCCTGGTTAGACCTGCAGACTACTATCCTTTGATGGTCCTACATGTAGGAGGAGAAGAACCGTCAATGCATTCCCTGAGGACAATCAAAAGGGACTTTAGGGAACTAGGGCAGACAATCAGGAACTCAGGTGCTCAGGTCATATTCTCTTCCGTTCTTCCCAGTGATGGCAGCAATATAGAAAGAAACAGAAGGATATGGTCCATTAACACATGGCTCTGTGGTGTCATCACCACAACTTTGGTTTCTTTGGCAACAGGAAGCCTTACCTGGCAGCAGGCATGATGGCATCTAATGGGATCCATCTTTCTCAGAGGGGGAAGGAAGCCCTGAGGCATGAGCTAGCAGGGCTCATTGAGAGGTCTTTAAATCAGATTTGAGGGGGAACGGGGATATCATCAGGGAAGCAGGTTATGGGGTAGGTGATGGCCTGTCATGCAACTCGCAACAGCCTAACTCCGTAGACTGTGAAGGGCATCCTAAGCCTAAGAGGCTAAACGGGAAAATAAGAGGACTTCTGAAGGCCCACATAGACAAGGTGCAACTGTCACAGATAGAATGAGAGGCACACTGGGAGCCCAACTCAAATGCCCCAGGGTAAATGCACACAGAATAAGCAAGGGCAATTGGAGATGCGTGTGTGATTACAGGACCATGATCTCATTGCCATTACTGAGACATGGTGGGACAGCTCTCATGGCTGGAACATGGCCATGGATGGCTTTAGGCTTTTCAGGAAGGACGGACCAGGAAGGTGAGGTGGTGACGTTGCTCTTTACATGAGAGAGCAACTGGACTGTACGGAGCTCACAATAGGGGAGGACGAAGCGCGGGTCAAAAGCCTGTGGGTGAGGATTAAAGGGCAGGCCAATAAGGGAGACATAGTTATGAGAGTTTAATACAGGCCTCCTGACCAGGGAGAGGAAGTGGATGAGGCCTTCTACAGGCAGTTGCAAGGAGCCTCACGATCGTAGGCCCTGGTCCTTATGGGGGGACTTCAACTACCCTGATGTCTGCTGGGATAATCACAGGATCGTGATCACCGGAACAAACAGTCCAGGAGGTTCCTGCAGAACATTGCAGATAACTTCTTGATGCAGGTAGTTGATGAGCCACCAAGAGGAGGGGTGCTGCTAGACCTGATACTAACAAACAGAGATGGTCTAGTGGGAAAGGTGAAGATTGGGGGCAGTCTTGGCTGCAGTGACAACGAGATGTTGGAATTCACGATCCTGCGAGGGAGAAGCTGGACAAGAAGTAGGATTGCAACCCTGGACTTCAAGAGAGCTAACTTTGACCTCTTCAGGGAGCTCCTTGAAGGAATCCCCTGGGCAAGAGTCCTAGAAGGAAAGGAGGTCCAGGAGAGTTGGCTAGTATTCAAACACCACATTCTCCAAGCTCAGGATTGGTGCATTCCAATAAGAAAGAAGTCAAGCAAGGAGGGCAGGAGACCTGCATGGATGGGCAAGGAGCTGTTGGGTAAATTTAAAGAGAAAAAGAGCATATACATAATGTAGAAGAAGGGCCAGGCCACATGGGAAGAATATAGGAACATTGTCAGAGAACACAGGAATGCAACGAGGAAGACCAAGGCCTGCTTGGATTTAGAGTTAGCGAGAGATGTCAGGGACAACAGGAAGGGCTTCTATAAATACATCAGCATCAAGAGGAAGACTAGGGAAAATGTTAGTCTGCTGCTGAATGGGAAGGGTGCCTTGGTGGCGAAGGATGCAGAGAAGGCAGAGTTACCGAATGCCTTCTTTGCTTCTGTCTTTACTGCTAAGGCTAGTCTCAATGAACTACAGAGCCCAGAGACAAGAGAGAGAACCAGGAGACAGGAGGACTTTCCGCTGGTCAAGAAGGATTGGGTTAGGGATTATTTAGGCAAACTGGACACCCACAAATCCATAGGCCCTGATGGGATGCACCCAAGAGTGCTGAGGGAACTGGCAGGGGTTATTGCTGCTCTTCATCATCTTCAAGAGGTCATGGAGAGCAGGGGAGGTGCCTGAGGACTAGAAGAAAGCCAAAGTCACTCCAGTCTTCAAAAAAGGCAAGTGGGAGGGGCCGAGAAACTACAGGCCGGTGTGCCTCACCTGCATCCCTGGAAAGGTGGTGGAGCAGCTCATCCTAGAGACCATCTCTAGGTATGTGAAGGGAAAGACAGTGATCAGGAGTAGTCATCATGGGTTCCCCAAGGGAAAGTCATGTTTCACGAACCTGATAGCCTTCTACGATGGGGTGACTGGCTGAATGGACGATGGGAGAGACGTGGATGTTGTCTACCTTGACTTCATGAAGGCTTTCGACACTATCTCCCACAACATCCTCATAGGAAAGTTCCGGAAGTGTGGACTGGACGAGTAGACAGTGAAGTGCATTCAGGACTGGCTGGATGGCAGAGCCCAAAGGGTGGTGATAATTGGCGCGGAGTCTAATCGGAGGCCTCTGGCCAGCGGTGTCCCGCAGGGGTCAGTGCTAGGCCTCATGCTGTTCAACTTGTTCACCAATTACTTGGACGAGGGCACAGTGTACCCTGAGCAAGTTTGCAGATGATACAAAACTGGCTAGAGTGGCCAACTCCAGGCACCAGTACAGATTAGGGGTTGACCTTCTGGAAAGCAGCTCCGCAGAGAGCGATTTGGGAGTCCTGGTTGACAACAAGTTAACCATGAGTCAGCTACGTGTCCTCATGGCCAAGAAGGCCAATGGGATCCTGGCCTGCATCAGGAGGAGTGCTGTCAACAGGTGAAGGGAGGTGATCCTCACCCTCTATTCAGCTCTGATGAGGCCACACCTGGAGTATTGTGTGCAGTTCTGGGCTCCCGAGTACAAGAGGTACATGAAGCTTCTAGAAGCCACAAAGATGATTAAGGGACTGGAGCATCTATCATATGAGGAAAGACTAAGCGAACTGGGCCTGTTTAGCCTAGAGAAGACTGAGAGGAGATCTGACCAACATGTACAAGTACATGAGAGGAAAATGCAGGGAGGATGAGGCCAAACTCTTTTCCGTGGTGGCCAGTGACAGGAGAAGGGGTAATGGGTGCACATTGAAACACAGTAAGTTCCACCTCCGTGTGAGGAAGAACTTCTTTCCTGTGAGGGTGACCGAGTCCTGGAACAGGCTGCCCAGAGAGGTTGTGGAGTCTCCTTCTCTGGAGATCTTCAAAACCCATCTGGATGCCACCCTGTGCCACATGCTTGGGGTGTCCCTGCATGTGCCGAGGGCGTTGGACTAGATGATCTCTAGAGGTCCCTTCCAGCCTTAACCATTCTGTGATTCTGTGAAACCCCAATCAGATTATACATAAAGTAAAATTAGGTGTGGTAGATCTTTTTCTTGACTCTCCATCAACACTTCATTATTAAAAAAAAATCCTTTTTCAAAATGCCGACATCATGAACTATCGTTTACAGCTATAAAAATGAGGAAATGGCACAAGGTTTTTACAAATTTTCAAAATTCTCCTAACATTCTTTAGCTAGAATGAGAAGATAGGAAAATATATATCTCAATTTACCCCTTATTCTTATTACCCCTTATTCTTAGCTATCTCCATTAACTCCCAACATAGTAACTCTGAATGTATACTAAGCATACTCTTGTACACAGTGCTTTCGTAGGCATTGCTCCTCTCATAACTTTAAATTGATGTTATAAATATAGAAAGAAGCTAGATTCTAGCTTACTATACTAACGTAACTTTCTTCAGCAAAATTTGCTTTTGACAGGTTCTGTGTTTTTAAGGCTGCACTCATTTTTATTCTGTTTTCCTTGGATATTTTTTTTCTTTGAGATCACAGGCTTACTTTCTCTCTTTTATGGTGATGTTGAAGCAAATGTCATCTTTTAGGATGCAATTGCTTTAAAAAAAAAAAAAAGTTTAATGTTTGGACATCAAGTCACCGTCCTTTGTTCCATCACTACCCCTAGTTGCAATCTGTGGACTATATCCAAAAAAGGAAAATGAAAGATTGTGTCACATTCTCTTTTACCATCTGTAGGTTCTTTCTGAGTGTTCTCCAAAACTTCTTCAGAAAACACTCTCAAGCTTTGCTATGTAATTTAATGGATGCTAACTATTCCTTCACCCCTGCCTTTTTTGACCTTCACATTCATAAGACACCTGCGTTCAGTGTCTTCTTCACACAGAGGAAGAGAGTTTATATTCCCCTTTCTTAGCTTGTTGTACTGTGAAACTTACTTAAAGTTTCAGCAACTCTGCAAAACATCCAGAGTTCAGGGTTGTTCTCAGCTCAGATGGAAAAAATAAAATAAAAAGAAAAAAATAGTGGGTCTGTAACTTGAGATATCTCAGACATTGCATTGCATTACATTACGATCTAGAACCATTTTCAAATGCAACTATGGACATTATACCAGCCTCACATTCTTTAATATACATTCTTGCATAAAATTAATTACAAAGAGAAAAGTCAGAAATTTGATCTTGCATAGAATTTGTTCTTTTCAAACAGTAGGATTTTTTAAAATAAGCATAATATTAGAAAGACATAATCTTAGAATAAACATAGTTTGAGGAAGCACAGAAAGTAATTGCAAAAATGAACAAAATATATGAAGAGAAATAGTATAATGACTAAGTTAATGATTTTATGATGGTAGTGCTAGGAGAAAAAAAAAGAGGCACTTTTTAATGAATTGTAGAAATAGTAGATTCTTTCATTGCAATAAAAGTAAACAAAAGAATAGACTGTACAGCTTCAAAAAATCTTTCTTAACACTAAGTATTAATAACACTAAGAAAAAAAAAAACAGGTTCATATGGACATTTATTCAAAATGATTAGGATTGATAAGCAAACACCAGAAGGTCTAGGCAGGTATTTAAAAGAATTTAAAAAATGCTGTAAAAAATAATTTCAGAAAGTTCAGCCAAGAGTTGTCATTTTCCCAAATCTAAGTATGAAGCTTCCTGCTTGAAAGTAGATAAGAAATCAAATACCCATAGCCCATTTTGTTCCCATTTTGACTATGCCAAAGAAAACAAGTAATATTTTGTTTTTTCTTAAAACTGAACCTTAGTTCGTTTCTTAGGTAGCTAAAAGTGAATTAAATCTCACAATCAATATACATGTTTATATATAATATGATGAAGCACATTTCAGGAATCCATTATAGAAGGGCTGAAGTATTTGAGAATAATTTGGGTTGGTGGCTGGAGAGTAAACTGAATTACACAGCCAGTAAATGCTTCAGTATCTATCATATTTCTGCTTTCTCTGACACATTTGAAATGGGTGCTTAATATCTTCTTCTACTATCCTCATTATCTGAACCTGCACAGGGTCAAATTACTAGCGTGGTGAGACTATACGCAGGAAGGTGAGTCAAATGCCCATCCAGTCAAACAGAAGAATATTGTAAAGGTCAGTGTAGAAGTGCAGTGTTATAATTCACATAATATATAGGGCAATAAAATGCTGATACCTCTGTCATATGACAAAGATTATATAAGTAAAAGAAAAAGGCACAGTATTAGTCTGAATGATAGTGATTGTATAAGAAGGAGAAATAATATGGTTAAGGAAGGTTAACCTATTCCGTATCCTTGCAGATGCAGTATTCATAATTCAAGTCTATTCTTTCTGATAAATGTAATTCAGGACAGTATATCTTCTATTGTGAATGTTCAGGGCAGGAAGCAAGCCCCATTAGATTTTGATGCTTTTAATCCCACAGGAGGTGTGGTACAGCCTTATCTGTTTTACCTGAGTAAATTCTCTACACAGACAACTCTTAAGATATGCAATGATGATTTAATTAATCCACTCAAGGCCTTTTCTGTGAGTCTGGTACTTTGATTCCAATCACTGTGATACGGAACCTATTTTATTAAAATCTGTCAGACTAGCTACAACTGAGTCAATTCAATTTATTCATTTCTATACCTGTAATTTTGTTTTTTATTGAGAAGGAAATATTCCTCAGATTTGCTAGATTTGTCTTTCAAGCCTACGTATTTGGCAACTGCTAAAAACATGAACACCGTCTATATATTACATTATTAAAGAAAAACAATCTTTAAAATGTTTCCTTTCCCCTTGAGTCTTGGAATTCCCATATAGATTCCAAAGCTTTGCTTTGATATTTTTTCCTAGGCTTCTTTAATGGTATAAGAAAAGTTTAGATCTTTAGGGATTTGGTGTTACTTTAGTCCCCCCTTTTGTTCTTTTTCACTCTCTCTTTATTTTCTAAAGACACTTTTTTTTTTCCTTAGGTCTACTTCTGTCACATTGTATTTAAGAATAGACAGGTTTTTTTTTTTTTCGGACAACAAATTTTTATTATAAGCATTCTATGAAGGGAGTTGATAGCATATGAGTCAGACCTGGCTTCTATCTCTCCGAGTCTGCCTTGATAATATTTTTAGTGCAGGAGTCAGAGAGTCAGATCAACTAATATACACATTTAAAATAAGGACTAGTTTATCTTTATTAACTGTAGAGGTACCTTGTCTCAGATGAATAAATATTTTGTCTGTATTTGGTTGAAAGAATATCATTTTCTCAACCATTCTGCGATTCTGTGATTCTGTGTGATTTGTCTATTCTCACATTTTTTTAAGGCACATATTGCTTGCAACTCAAATTTTTGCATGGAGGTTCTGCTAAAGGCTTTTTCCTCAAGCTTTGAAATAGAGACTGGGTATTTTTTATCTCCTTTATCATTTGCCTACTCCTAAAGCTTCAGTTATAGTGATCATCTGAACTTTCAGTGATGCTGGACTCTTCAGTGAGCAGGCAATGCTTCTAGTCTGGGTCTAGTTTATGCCTGCCTTTAAAACTGAAACATTTAATTATCAGCTTTTATAACAGGTCTTATTGGGTCATAGTGTCCACACAGCAATAGCAATGCTCAAAATTTCCCCATAGTGTAAAGTTAGTCCATCTGCAGAACTTCTCATGTGAAGATGAATGAAACTCCATTCTTCACAGAATTACTTTTAAAAACCATAATGATACTTGCAGAACATGTTTTTTATTTATTTCATTTTGTGAAAATTAATAGATTGAATGAGTAAATAGTTTCACATTCCATGGAAAGAAGAATGAATTTAACTAAAAATCTAACTTTTCTATTTCTTTCTTTTTTCTTTTCCAGACTATATCTGCAAAGTCTGACCAGTTCTATTATCCTTCTGTGAAAAAATAAACATAAATGCAGGTTGCTTGCTATGTGATGCAGAAAAGTATCATTAACTTACCAGCAGGTGCCCAAGGTTCCCCAGAATCAGTACTTAAATGAAAACTGCTCATTTTTTAATGAGAGAACTAAAAGGTGAGCAAAGATTTAGAGAAGGTCTGGGTTTGTGGGGTATTGATTTCTACAGAAATTTAGTTCAGGACACTTGAGAGAGATGCATGTAATGTTTAAGGGATTAATGCTGGAAAATCAATTACGAGAGTAAGAACTATTTAAAAAGGTTTACAGGATTAGATCTTAGTCAAAAAAAAAAAAAAAAAGTGCCAAAAAACAAGCCTCTGCCTCTCAGTGGCATGCATTCATTATTAAACCACACTGATACACTGAAAAGCCTTAGCAGAAAGCAGGAAATATTTAGAAAGCAAGAAAAGAAGAAAATCTTACTTGTCATGACCATTAAAAAAATATTTTCATGACTCTTATTTTGATGTTGGAAGGACTGAACTACCTGTTAAGAAACTGGGAGATTTTTTGTTCCCTATGAAGTCACTATGAAGTGACTCTCCTTCCTGGATGTGTTTCAGCTAATTAGAACAATATTAACTAACTGAGTTAATCCAGTTTGCCACATTTGGTAAAATGTTTATGTTGTTGTCTGTCATTTTACTCCATATTATTTTGACATAAAGCAGATTAATAGTAATATAATAATAATAATAATAAAAATCAGGACATGTCAGATGTTGACTACAGTAATACCCATGGGAAAAAAAATGAATAACTTATCTCTATAATAAATAACAGGAATTTTCCATACTTATTTTTTCATTGCTTCTCTCCTATTCAAGAGAATCTATTGACATCCCTTATTTTTTATAGTAGAAAAAAGAAACATTTCTGACATAGTGTTTTCATCAGCAGTTCATAATTCTACTGACTATTATTATTCCGGGTGCTATCTATAACGCCTTCTATTGCAATTTGCCATGTCTCACAGAATGCATCATATATAAAGAAGCAATGAATAACAAACTAATCTACCTTTTTTAACACTGACTTAATCCACTTCGGATAGCACTCCCTGGGGCTGATTCCTGGCTGAAATAATCAAAAGCTTATGCATTTGCACTTTTTTTTTTTTTTAACAGAAGGAGTAACAAGCAAAATATGTTTGCCTTCTTTATCCTCAGTAAAGGAGAATTAGAAATCTATGTATGAAAACTGTGAATAATACTATCTATGAAACAGATTTCACTGGCTCTGAAAACAGATAAATAAATAAATAACTATTATGATTTGATGCCAAAGTAATTCTCATCTCTGATGAAAATGCATTCAAAGATAACTTTGGGGCATCCTAAATGTTCCTTCAACTTCAAATTTCTTTTGTGTCTGGATTAGTAAAATTCTTTAACAGAAGAGCAGCTTCTCTAGGATGTATGTTAGACTTTACACAGTCAACAAGGTGTCCTAAGCAAAAAAAATAGAACAGCATAAAAGCAAGAGCTTTTTAAACTCCATCCATTCAAATATGCTAGAATTAAGCCAATCTGTCAATTGAAATAAATGCACGTGAAAATTTTACATGATTTTTTTTCTATATTTAATATATTGTTGTGGTCAAATTAAAAATATAAAGATGTATGTAATTGTTACACTTTAGCAATTCAATAGCAGTACAAGGAACAGTACAAGTTTGTTGGGACTGACAACAAACCTATAAACTTTCACAAAAGGCATATCTTCTTGGTCAGAAGTTATGTGGTGCTCAAATTCAGTTTTTTATATGTGATATCCTAAAATATAAACATTGCTTGCTGACCTTAAAAACAATGGTTTTAGGTCAGCAATCACATCATTTTTGTTTCAGAATAAATAGATATTTTTCTAAATGAATAGCTGGGCTCACACACATCTTTTTCAGGTAACTAGTAAAAGAGTGTACTCCCTCTATCTATAAATGAGGTATTCAATCAGGAATGATTTACGAATCAATGCTTTTCCTCAGCTATTGACTGAAAGTTGGCATTGGCAAGAGTGCTGATACACGCAATCACTTAACATGCTGTCTATGCGTCCTGAGGCATCTAATATTTCCATAAATACAATAACAAATGTAACTCAAGGTATTCAAGGCTTTCACTGTAGTAGTCAGACCTATTTTATAGTAGGTAGATCTAAGTAAATCTTAATGAAATCTTTGCAGATTATTAGGTAGAGTAACAGATTTCAGTCAAAAATATGACAAGAAAATAAAATTACATGGGGAAAAGTTTCTGTGTTAACTATTGTTATAGAAACAGATAATCATAATATTAGTCACCCCTTTTAATATTCTTGTACTGGATAGCTACACATTATAGCCTTGTGTTTTACTAGTTACTCTGTAAGCCTTAAAGAGAAAACCAAAACAACTTTGTATGAACATGCTCAGGAAAAGAAAAATTACTGATAAAATACTGATTCCACAGATTTTAGAGTTAAACACAAAGGAGAAAGATAAGTTTTATGGTGACATATTTGCTCCTTCTTTTGGATCCATGCATCAGGAAATACATTTCAGTATTTGAATGTATTGTTATACAACTTGAGTTTATTATTATTACCTTAATATACCTCTCTATTGTCTTGTTCTTTTAGAGAAGAAGCCTTAATCTGAGAGTCATATCAACAACAAAGTAAAGATGGATTAATAGTTTTGGCAATAAAATACTCTTGGTTTATAGCATGATAGATTAGGATATAGCTTTGTGTGTGTGTCTGTCTGTTTGCTCTTAATATAACCTTGAGATGCCTTCAGATATTTTAAATGAATAGTTTAAAGATAACAGTATACAGTGAATTGGGTGTTTTAAGTAAAACTAAGCTGCTTTAGTGCAATCTTGGGCTTTTGAATACTTCTTGGGCATATTAAATTACATGATGAGATGATTCATATTTCCTGAAAAGCTAGGAAGGCTTATCTGTAGAAAGGACATAAAAATACATTTATAATGAAAGTAAATTGCTAGTTCTGTAATAAAAACAGTAGCAAAAATCAGAAAACATAAGAGGGATATCTGATCTATTATAATAGTAGAAGCCAAGCAGTGGAACAACTGGAGTTAATCCTAGTTCACCTAGGATAATAAACGAGTATGTCATAGATTAAATCACTGTTATTACCATTGCTTTATGAGAGGATTTTTTTTTTCCTGTTTGAATCAAGCTTTAACTTCCGTCTTAGCACAAAACTTCACTGCTATATTTTCAGGTGACAAATTTACCTTTTTTTTTATCAAGCTGCCAGAAAACAAGCTTTACTACTTGACATTTCTAAGTCAATTCTATGTCAAGTTCTATTTATAATTTTCAATGGCCAAGAATAAAACAGGAAAGTTGGTGAAAGTGGGATATGCAGAAGTCAGTTGAATATATATCAGAATAAACCACACAGATACTATCCATCTGCACCTTTTTAAGGGCAATAACTCATAAATTACTTACCTGTTAAGAGTTCTAAGGTTTTTTAAATCTTTACATCATAACCTATCATGATTTTGTATAGCCTTTGCAAAGACAATAAATGCCTTATTTTAATCTTCACAATCAAGAGAAAAAGCCACAATGGAAATACAGAACATTGCTTGGGGTGTTCCTTTTGCTACTACAAGTAGCTTTCCTGTTAAGACCCTGCCAGCCTGCACTACACTGGCAAGTTGCAGAAACAAGCAAGTATAGGCATAAAATTGAGATTTATGGTGCTGCAGGGTTTCCTCCATGTGACTGTAGATAACAAGGATTCTAAAAAGAATACCTTTGAATGCTATATCTATATATGTGTGTGTGTGTGTGTGTGTGTATGCTTACTGAATGTTTAGGTACTACGCAATAGGAGTTAAGAAAAAATACAAAAGAAGCTGACAAGAACAGATATTTCACACAGTTTATAACAGTAGGTTAGAAACTGTACTTAGCTACTCAAGAGGATGATTTTGGCTTTAAGTGGATTCAATAGCTCTCTGGAAAAGACTGTTTCGTTCCTAACATAGGTGCATTGATTAAGTAGCTGCTATTAGATGGGAAAAATCTGAACATCAGACCTAGAAAGTCCTGTGGGCTCTGTCAAATGCAAGTGAGAAAACCTCACTGACAGAATAAGAAACAGCATCAGTATTATAACCATGAATATAAATAATATGAAAAATGCTAAAAAAAGTTTGAAATTTTCATAGCAGGTTTGATTGATTGTTTTATTTGATTTTTTTCTGTTGTTTCATTAACCCAAGATTTTGCAGACAGGAAAGTTATGTCGAGTACTTCACACTCAATGAAAATGATAGAGTATTTCTGAAGGTGAATTTCACCTTTGTAACCATGAGTACTTGCACATCTGGTCAGGGAACAGAAGCATATCATATATCCATCTTAAATATCTGGTCAAAACAGCTCCAACTGTAAATACCACATAGACATGAGAAAAAAAAAATCCAATAAAGAAAGAAATGAAATATAAAACTGTCTTCCTGACAGAAAAGCTTTCTAAAGCCTGTTTTAAATGCATTATCTTGAAGTTACAAAAGCTACAATGTCAGGAACATAGCCAATTGTTTATTCTAATTTTGCAGACTGTAAAATTAAAGATCATTAAACCCTGATTATTAGTAATGAGGTTGATAAAGAAATGGTCAGTTCTAAAAAAACATACCAGGAAGAAACACTAGACAGACTTTAAATTAAAATAAACTTTCAACTAATAATGATGCATAGAGGTAACTAAAAGGTGGCACGCATAGAGAGGTAGATCTCCTCAGCTTTCTGTTAGCAACAGCATTGCTTGTCGCGGGTGAGTGACCCATTTGTGTAGTTGCCCATATCAGAATATCATAGTACACAATAGTACACATAGTACATAGCTGCTCATAAATCCATTAAATCCTAAGCAAGAGACCCAGTTGAACATAGTGAAATGATAACTGAACACAGTGTTTTAGCTCTCCTTTTATAAGCACTGCACCTTACTAACCTTTCTACACAGAATATTGTTCTTGAGTGTAAATGTTTGAGTAAAACACATTTGCTCCTAGGCCTGATCCTGTTTCAATAAATTTGTGATGCAGCAGAACAGTGCACTAGTTGCTGTCAAACTATGTGAGCTTTTAATTATACACAGTTCAATTAGATTCTCTTAGATTCTCTTTCTTGTGTTTTCTTTTTTTAAGTTCTAGAATGGAAGATTAACTTTTTAATTTTGACTTGGCTTTAAAACCTCCGGAAGGATTTTTTCTCTTAATTTAAGTTTATCTTTTAGATGCAAGAATACAGAATAGTAAGTGTATTCATAAAATCAATTTTAAAAAATGTCTTGGGGTCAAAGAGAGAGGTTCTATCTGCTCACACTGAAATAGGGATCATCAACACTCACATTTCTTGGGAAAAATATTTCTCCAATTTAATTGTTATTTTATTACTTTATGTGAAAATTGCTCTGCTAGAAGTCAATGTTACAAGTGAATAATTATTCAAATCACTAGATATGATAGCATTCAAGATTTGGAGACCTATTATTGTATAATGAAAAACAAAATGAAGTATAAAACTGTCTTCTTGTTCAGAATATAGTGTTTTCCCATCTTCAACAGATTTGGACAGTCAAAATAAAGAAGATTGTTAGCTAGAAACTACTGAGAGTGCTTTTAAGGGAGCAAGCAGCAATATTGAAAAAAAAACATAATTTATACAGAATATATTCTGCCCTACTTTAAAATAGATTTCCACAAATTTTAAAAAATGCAGCAAATTAAATTTATGTAATTATTCATTCACAGTACTTCACATCCTCCTTTCAGATATTCAACACATGTCGATAAGACCCCCTCTCAGTCTTCTCTCCTCCAGGCTGAACAACCCAGAGCTCTCAGCCTTTTCTTCCATAAGAGACTGCATACTCCAGTCCATCATCATAGTAGCCCTCCATTGGACTCACTTCAGCAGCTCCATGTCTCTCCTGTGTTGGGGAGCCCAGAACTGGACACAGTATTCTAGATGTGGCCTTGCCAGAGCTGAGGAGAGGATGACCTCTCTCCATCTGCAGGCAATGCTCTTCCTAATGCAATTCTCTCCCACACAGTTTGTTTCACATTTCTCAAGAGTTCCAGTGGGATGATATATACTCTCCCTTTTTTTTTTTTTTCATTTATAATTTTCATTAAGAGTTACTAGAGTTTTACAGTCATTCGTATCCAATCTGATTGTTATTTTATTATTTCATCCTCTTTGTAAGGTATCTTCCACAATTCAGAAACACAGTGCTCACTCGTGTTTCAAATAAAGTGGATGGAATAAATACTGTATTTAACTGTTTCAGGGAAAGTGGAATTAAAAAGAAAAATTGATGCTGATGAGTCTCATCCAGGTTTTAAAGGATCAGTTGTCAGGTATGTATAATTAGCGAAGTCAATTCATGAAATGAAGATAGACCCTTATTTACTTGTGGAAAGGAAAATCTTCTCTCTTTTGGAATTTAGGATATAAAATCTAAAACTATAGTCTTAAGACAAGCTCTTCACAGTGTCCATCAGAAATCCTAGATGGTTAGCATAGACTATCCAGTTTATGCTCTTAGTTACACAAAATAAAGAAATAGAGATTTGGACTTCCAAAACTGAAGGATAACCAGTCAGAAGTTAAGTCATCAGAGAGAAGCTGAAATGCTAGTGTTGCACTGATGAACTCATAACATAAATCAGACAAGGTTTAATAACTGCCTTTTATTCAATAAGTACCAGATATTCAGAAAGAAATTGACAAGCTTTCAGTATCCAAGTCCTTCCCCATGTCTGAAACATAAACAATAAAGTTCAAGTTATGTATTATTGTTCTCAGTTTCACTTAACTATGTTAATTAAATAGATGGTTTGAAAGAAATGGGTGGACGAACAGGAGGCGAATGTTGTTTGCAGCAGCACTGGTAAGATCATTAGCTCTTGTGGGACAGACCAAGTAATTATCGCCTGTGTAACGCAAAGGAGTAAGCTAGCGATTGCTTGTGGAGAAAATTATTGTGTTCCATAAAACCATTTTTTTATCAAATCCTTATTTACAATATCTCCTAGAGTTATGAATTTAAGTTGCTATGCATATCTTCTTTTCATGATTCTCTAAGCAGTGGTTAGAAAGAGAGTAGTTGGTCTGAGAAAAATATTTTCTCATCCTATTGATTGTCTACCTCAGTTTTTCCTAAAGTGCAGTGGTCATTTGGTTTCAGCAGCATAAAAGTATACATTCATATTTTTGATGAAATTTTATGTTCTCAGGTACTTTTATTTATTTATTTATTGTGATACCTATTGACTGCTATGCATCTGCTCTGGGAATGGCATGATTGTAGAGTTGTTTTTTGTCAAACTTTGCATGTTATATGTATATTCAGAATGTTCTTTTCAGAGGGTAGTTAGTTCTTTTTATTTCGGTCCGAAGAGTACTTGTGATAATGAGTTTGAGAGATTGTGGGATCATGAAGGCTAGCAATGAGGGTTCTGGGAAAGCTTCTTTCAGGATAAAATCTTCTTTCAGTTAACTTTACTGTTCAGTGGTTCTCTACATAGTCCTCAGTGTGGAGTGCTATATTCAAAGAGAATCTTCTAAGTATCTTCTCTGCGATAAGTTTTTGCACAGTTTATGCAAAGATACAATCCACATCATCCACGTTTCAAAAATGAACAAATGAATAAAAAGGTGCAATGATCAGGAAACCACTTAAACCACTTCAAATGATTATGCCAAGCCGGGATCTCCCAAGTTAGACATATGAGTGCCTGAGAATGTTCATGTTCCACTCCTCTTCAAACGTGATCTTATCTGCTAAATAAAGGTTTCTTTATGTAAAATTAATTGCCCAGAATCCTTTCCTGAGTATTGATATTAACCCACTTTCATTAGAAAATGACTAAAGGCCACAAAGAAAACTATCAGAGTTAGCTCCATTGCCTGCAAGAATATAGTGGAAAAATCTGGTAATTTTCTTTCATTATTTGATGAAGATTCAAAACTGTTATTTCCACTTCGTATTTAATTATGTGAACAGGTTTTATGTCAATGTTCAGAGACAGTGTCTTCCTGCTCTCAGGTATCTCTGTAATCATTAAACTGTGAGCGCTCTGACCCTTTGCTTGTTCTCTCTTGCCTGAGAATTTTTAATTTTTTTATATAAAGAACAGTTTCCACAGATATTCAGAAGGTGTTATTTCTTTTGTGGGATTACACAGCGATAATTCTCTAAAAGATGGACTGAATCTTCAGAAAGAAACTGTTTGTCCTACTTTCTGGCTTATTTTTCCTTTCATTGACAGAAGTGGAAGAAAGATGTGTGGCAAACGAAGGTCCATTGCCTGTTTTGCAAGAAAGTCAAGAAGGTATGCTTTGCCTCTGAACTCTGAACAAAATAAGTATTTGGAAGATACAGGTTTTGAAGGAAGATGCATGTTCCAACAGGTATTTCCCAAAAATGTATCTCAGCTCATTTTTTTTGCATAATACGAGTGAAGGAGAAACTACTTTATTAAATCTGATTCCACTGTATTGGACTAGTGTTGAGTGGGTCAGCCCTGTCCAAACTTGTGCGACCACAGAAGACCTTCAGACACTCGAGAAACTTCAGAGCTGAAAAGTGTCTTCAGAATCTTCATATTCCCAGGATTAGGTTGGTGAATTGGCATTTCCAGAGTATTAGTTTTACACTTTTTTCATATTAAAGTTTTCCTTATGGCTTTTTTTTAATAATGATAGGATCATAAAATAATTCGTATTGGAGGGGACATTTGATCCATTCTTTACCAAAGTGGTAAAGGTTACTTAGGTCCTTGTTTATTCAATTTCTCTGTACCAACCATGATGGAGATTTGACAGCCTTTCTGGGAACCATTTCAGTACATATTGCTGTGATTGTTTGCATTTTCTTTACATCCATTTTGTTCATAGAATAAGGTCATAGAATCACAGGATAATTCAGCTTGGAAGAGCCCTCTGCCCAACCTTCCGATCCAAGCAGTGTCAAATAGGATGCTAGACCAGGTTAATCAGGGCTTCATCTGATCAAGTTTTGAAAACCTCCATGAACACAGATTTCTCAACATCTTTCATGTACCCAGAAATGTGCTCCAAGAAGACTTGCTCCATGATTTTTGCAAAGAAGTGAAGACTGACTTGTCTGCAGTTCCTTGGATCCTACTTTTGGACTTTTTTGAAGATAGATGCAACATTTTCCTTCAGTTATCAGGGATCTCTCCTGAACTCCATCATCCATGATTCCATTTTGCTGCAGCTTATCTCAGTGCATGTCTGTCTTAGTGCAACTCTGAGAAGAGTCTTTTCTACAACCTTTCCAGTAGGTAGCTGAAGACAGCAATTAGCTTCCGAATTTCAATTTAGTGCTTTACTAATTGCCAAAATTGCCTGAATCAAAAGCCTAGTAACCATAAAGAGACCTTCATAATTATGATTTGCTCCTTTTCTAACAAAGATAATCTGGGGAAACTGTTTGGATTCTGTGCATCTCTTCTAAGTATCTAACATGAGTAAAAAAAAAAAAACAGTTATTTTCCATTTTGGATTTAGATCAATTCAATAGATCAGTCCCTCAACTAGTTTAAAGTGATTTTCTTCATTAAAGCAGATGTTAGCTTATACCAACTTAGAAGGCAATGAAAGAAGATAATAAAATTCACATTAGTCCTTTTAAAAAAAATTAAAAGAAAAAACAATATAAACAGTCATTGCCCTCAATATGTATCACAAACTAATCAAATATCTCTATTCAGAACTCAACCCTATAATTCAAAAAGAATAATACCACTCAGCCACCTTAGAATCATTATCATACTTCCCTGAAGGATTGTAACAAGTGCTCCAGAGCAAGACCAATAAATAAATGACAGTAACTCATGTGAAGTTAATGTCAGATCATTTCTGGAAACATCTTTTTGACCTTAGCTTTGGCTCAGCTTATTCAATGAAGCATGGAGATTAATGGACCTTTCAAATATTTTCTATTGTAAGAAGCACTAAAGGAAAACAGGAAAATGCAAGATGAGCTTATGTATTTCTTCACAAAGCTGTGGGAAATAAAGCATTTAGATATTGGCTAATTAGCAGTTGGAGGCAGTTTGATGACATAAATTGCCTGGGTTAATGGAAAAGAAAAGGCAACATTAGTCCCGTTGTAACCTGTAGGATTTGCCTGATAGAACCAGTAGCAATGGTGGACTGCTCCATAAAAAGTATACAAAAACGGACTGAAAAGTCTATAATGGACATTCTGTACATGGTATTGCACATTTTTCCTACATACTGATATATACATGTTGTATCAATTGATTCTGGGTATTTTTCAAGATAATGTCTTCATTTTTTAAAGAGGAATTTCATGAGATTCTGGCTAACTTTTTTTTTCTATAAGAAAAAAAATATATAAGAAAAAAATAAGAAAAAATCTTATTTCAATAACAGATTTGAGGATGCATATGATTCATGTTTGCAATGACATTAAAACAGGATTGCCACCATCTGTCATCAGAGTGATGTGGACCTGTGTGATCATACTAAATCTTTTCTTTTCTTCAGAGATAAAGATAAGTAAGAGTATATTTTACTGCACATTTTAAACTTTCACCATTTTTCTCTTCTAGCCATGACTTCAATCACTGCCATTCTGGAAGCAAAAATAAAATTATACTTAATACTTATTATGGTGGTACTCAATTGAAAGGATAGAGAGACAAAATTACTACCCTTGGTTATAAAATTGGCCAGATGAGACATGAGTCTAGCTGCATGATCCAGTTCTCAGAATTCATGGACTGTGAAAATTAATGTGGAACCATAACTCTTCTGCCATATATGAACAGACACTGTAACATAATTGTAAATGCCTATGTATTCATCAATTATTTAGAAACTCAGAAAATTCAAAGACATTTTTCACCATATATATACATAAATATTGCTCTTTATGCCATCAAAATTCATTTTTTATAATTCATCTGTATATATATAATATGTATATTTCTGCAATTCTCTTGCTATTCCCATATGTTTTTCTGCTTTTTGTTTGTTTGTTTTTTCAAATGCTATCAAAAATACAAGAAGGTGACCTCTTCATTATAGGCAGAAGATTTTAAGATTATCTGAAAATAACAACACGTAATATCTAAAACTTCCTCAGAGAAATGCAGAACTTCAGAATATCCTTTAAGATAGACCCAGCATGATATTGCAATAAATGTTTGATCTGGTAAAGATGGCTGAATTTAATCTAAATCACTAACTGAGTATATTCAGAAGGTTGTTTTTTGTTTATTGGGTTTTTTTTTTTTTTTTTGGCAAATCCCTGTTACATGCAAAATCTTCCTGAAAACAATTTTTATCACTTATATTTTACCATTTAATACTACATGAAACTCTCCTTCAGTTAATTTTTTAACTTTGTTTCAAATTGATTATCTGACTGATTCCTTTCCAAGTATCCTTGCAAAGGGAAATAATTTAAACTCTGCACTAAAAGATGACTATAAAATGATAAACTCACTCTAAATTCAAATGTCAGATTTCTTCTTTTTTTTTTTTTTTTACAATTACATTGTAAAAAATAACATTAAGCAAGAAGCATAAGTGCTTACGTACCTCGCACTATTTAAATTGGTGTTTACAGGTCTTCAAATCCTGGTATCTATCCAATAGATTTAAATCAACTTACAAAATAATACCAGTAAAAATAATTCTTCAGTTCTGCACATGTAACGTCAAAATGTTTCAGTATTGTTTTTTCCTAACCAAACTTAGCATACAACTTTTTAGTCAGATACGTGAAGAACAGATGAAACGAAGGAAGGAAGGAAGGAAGGAAGAAAAGAAGGAAGGAAGAAGGGAGGGAAAGAAAGGAAGGAAGGAGGAAAGGGAAGGCAAGACAAGGCAAGGCAAGGCAAGGCAAGGCCAGGGAACATTGTCAAACTCATATCCTCATACGTTACTCATATCCTCCCACCACTGTATTTTTCATTTATTTTATTTGACAGATTTCACTATAGGTACCTATTGTCATGATGTTCTGGCCCAAGCATAATCTTATAAGACACACAAAAAATGCTTTATTTCTGAAAATATTTCTAATACATCTCCCTTCCCTCTTCTATCAAGTACCCAAAACCCCCAGTACAAATAAAGAATAATATTTTACATCATAATGTACACTTTTCACCTCCTAATCTGCTTTTCCTATGATACATATATTCACAGTGCTTGAGTATTAAGAGTACTTGAGAGCACTCACTTTGATATCCATTTATGACTTAAATATTTGTCATTCTCTTGTCATTCCTTTGTTCATTTGCTTGTCACTGACCAATGAGAACTTTGTTGCTCTCAGCATATTTGAGTTTGCTAAGGAGACTTTATGAAGTTTTATTCAAGTGTTAAATGGATTTACACTTCTCAGAAAGAGAAAAAAATAGTCATAAGCAATAAAATCAAGTCATTTAATATAATGGTGAGAGCCAATATGCGCACTCATGTACCCTGAGATAAAATTCATTACAATGTAGCTACTGTTCATTTTTTTTTTGATAGGAAGAAGGAAGGATCAATAATGTGTTGTCACTTTTTCTGTTTGTGTCCACTGCACCTGGTACAGCATCCTCCTGAATACAGTTTTTGTTTGTTTTTGAGATGTCTGAAAATTAAAATGCAATGATTTGTGGATATATAAATTAATGATCTAGTACACCAGACATGCCATTTGTCAAATATTTGAGCTACTCCAAAAGCAAGATTCCATAGCTGTGGTAAGGTGCTATATTTAAAATATATATATATAAATTTTAGCTATATTTAGCTGTATTGTATGCTAGACCAGTACTCATATATTTTATGAATGAAAACAAAGACATCTTTTTCTTTTTCAGGACCTAGTATCAATGCTTATGCATTTTTTAAATCTTTATCTTTTATCTTTATATTTTATTTTTTAAATCCTAAATATTTTTATTCCTCCACTAGGCCATCTTCTTCCCTCCCACTTCCCACTTCAGCTTGAAAATGATATACGTTTATGCATTTTGCAGTACAAACAATCAAAATAAGCAGAAAGTTAGGATAGGACTCACCTTATCAACGGAGTCAGTGCTTTTAGGCTTCACTCACTCCATTAGCAACTTGTGAGGGGATTAGGTGGGCAAAAAGCATGTTTTATTATAATCCATCCATTGCAAAGTTGAACGTCAAAATGTAGAGGAAAAAATAAAGAAGAGTTTCAAAAAGATCTATTAAAAAACTTTATAATATTTGTCCTTAAATACATATTTAAATCTGTGGTGAATAGAAAGAAGCATTTTACATAACCTTATGGTGGATCAAAAATAAATCAAGAACTAGATTCAGATCAGAAACCTGAAACTTAGCTGACATTAGTAGGGTTAAAGCATTCCATCTATTTTCTTTGTATGAAAAATAAAACAAGACTGAGAGAGGATAGAAAAAAAAAAGAAATAAATAGACTGTGATTCATACAGAATATTTTCAGTATAGAGTTATTGTGCAAACCCATGTAATTACAGCACAGTATCTGTAGGCTTCCATTAGAGTCAAGTGAGATACTATCACGGAAAGCTTCTCTTCTTCTGCAATTTACTGCAGCAATATGAGTTTATTTTGTCACTTATTTCAAATTGAATAAGGTGTATAAACACTGATAGCTCTGTCTCTGATCTCTTAAACATGTTACAATAAAATGTTTCAAACAAAAAAATGTACTTTTGGGGGTCTGTGCAGTTACAGCTATGTGAAATGTAGGTCACAACAGAAATGTTAATTAGACAGGGGACTACAAAAACATTTTGAGCTCTTTAACTCTTGTCATATCCATCTATTCTACAAGGAACAAGTTGATTTTAATATTTGTAGAATTAAAATATACTGCAGCAAGCTAACCTTGGGCCCTCATTTCCATAATTGGCTCTTGCATGCTGTGTATTATTTGACACATTCATTTGATTACCTCTCATTTTTCTGAAATTCTAAAGCGGCATCTAATATAACCTACATATTAACATTTCATTTCTTATGCTTTTCTTGAAGTAGTCAGGTTATAGTTAAAATTACCCTTTTCATAACCCAAGTTTCATTGAGGGATGCAGTCCCTTATTTAAAGGGAGAAAAAAAAGGAAAAAAAAATTACGATTCTTTTATTCTGTCTTGAAAAATAGGCAATATACTTGTATTATTTGGGATTTTTAGTAACAATAAATATTTAAATAACCACCTTGCTGCTTATAAAAATGTTATGATTTTTGTGAAACCACTTCCTTTCAAAGGGAAGTAAATGTATAGCTTCTTAGAACAAGTACTACAAAAGACAGAGATTCTCTTCCACTAAAAAGTTAATTTAGCCAGGTAGCTCTCTGTGCCTGTGGCCTACTGAATCATAACTACAAAGAAATGTAAGGGCCAATAATGCTTAAAGCGCATGACATTAATATTTCCAGAATGCCTACCTTGAGCTCTTAGGCAAAATAGTATTTTGATGAAATGACATGGTGTTCTGCATTGTAAGTATGTGACTGATGCCAGTAAGCACAGAAACGGGATTACCCTATCTCTGTTTCAAAATATTATGTACGAAGCAATGATGGAAGCTTATATCTTGTTGCAGCTATTTCTGTCTTCTGATGCATTCATTTACTGGCTACTTTCACTTGTGATAGATATATATGCTTTTTAACAACATAGCCATGAACATTATGGAGGTTTTTTGTTTGTTTGTTTGTTTGTCTGTGGAATGGATTTGCATATCTTACATTGCATATCTCTGACTATTCAAAAACATTTACTAACTGTGGTTATGTCAGGACTGTATCATTATATGACTTCAGACATATAACAGTTTATGTGATGTGATGAGAATGAAGTTTGTAAAGTGATTAAATGAGTCCAGAGCCTATGCTGAAGGAGGAAAAAAAAAAAAAAAAAAAAGGGAATAAGGAAGGAAGCAGGGGAAAAAAAAGATACAGGTTCAGATTGCCTGTCCCTATCACAGCATCTAGAACAAGTTCAGGAAGACATGAAATTTCTAAAAGTAGTTTGTGACTGATTCCTGATATCCATTTGATCACTATGGTTACCGGGCCTTCATAGTTTTAGCCAGCCTGTGGTCTCATCCATAATCCTGAAAATCTTTGTGGAAGATCCCAAAGAGCATACAGAATTATTTCAGAAGCAGATTCAGATGCAAACTATAGAAAATTACAGCTAAAACTGATGATTTGAGTGCCCACTTCAGAGTGAGCTCAATCACTCTTCAAACTCTATTCATTAAATTCCTCTGATTTTAACCAAAATATAAACACCTACCACAGGCATGTCCTTCTGAGAGAAGACTGAGAGGGGATCTTATCAGTATGTATAAATACCTGAGGGGAGAATGTAAGAAGATTGGGCTGAACTCTTCTCCATGGTGGCCAGTGACAGGACAAGGGGTAATGGGTGCAAGTTGAAAGAAGAGTAAGTTCCATCTCCATGTGAGTAAGAAATCCTTTCCTGTGAGGGTGACAGAGCCCTGGAACAGGCTGCCCAGGGAGGTTGTGTGGAGTCTCTTTCTCTGGAGATCTTCAAAACCCGCCTGGATGCCACCATGTACTCTAGGTGACTCTCCTTGAGCAGGGGGTGGGACTAGACAATTTCTAGAGGTCCTTTCCAACCTCAATCATTCTGTGATTCTGTCTTATATAGACTTAAGTACTCCCATTTCAGATGTTCCAGGGTGTCTGAGACATCTGCATGACACTGGAAGATATTACATGAGTTTGAGGAACAAGTGTGTGACCTGTGACCCCTAAAATGCATGAGGTAGTCAAATAAAGCCCTATATTTAGAAAATTTTTATGGAAGCTTCTGAAAAAAAAATGGAGTTCTCCACATGATTTGCGGCTCATATTATTATTTTTGAACACTTCTCCTGAAAAATTGTTTGAAAGCAGGAACTGAGAGGAAAACTAGGGCCTAACCAAAGTTTTGGCATTACAGAAGCTTCCTTGGGGTGGTTCATAGTTGCCACTTCCAGGATGGCTGGTGCGCACAGACTCAGCTCCTCCACGGTTCCCTGGGCAGCACAATCTGCCCTCCTCACAGCTGCAAATGGGAGTAACAGAGGATGGAGTGGAGTGAAG